>PVIU01012455.1:0-60009 GCA_004026605.1 Ondatra zibethicus | reverse complement strand
AGATATCTTCATTACGGGAGCCGTTCTAGGGTTGGCAAGAGACTTGGCTCTAGAGGGGTTCCCCGGTGTCCAAGGGGATGTCCCCAGCTAGGTCCTTGGGCAGTAGAGGAGAGGGTGCCTGAACTGGCCTTGTCCCATAGTCACACTGATGAATAGCTTGAATATCACCATAGAACCTTCGTCTGGTGACGGATGGAGATAGAGACAGAGACCCACATTGGAGCACTGGACTGAGCTCCCAAGGTCCAGTCGAAGAGCAGAAAGAGGGAGAAGATGAGCAAGGAAGTCAGGACCCCGAGGGGTTGGTCCACCCACTGAGACGGTGTGACCAATCTAAGAGGAGCTCACCAAGGCCAGCTGGACTGGGACTGAACGAGCATGTGATCAAACCAGACTCTCTGAATGTGGCTGACAATGGTGGCTGACTGAGAAGCCAGTGATAATGGCACTGGGATTTGATTCTATTGCATGTACTGGCTTTTTGGGATCCTAGTCTGTTTAGATGCTCACCTTCCTAGGCCTGGATGGAGGGGGGAGGGCCTTGGACTTCCCACAGGGCAGGGTATCCTGCCCTCTCTTAGGACTGGAGGGGAGGAGGGAGGGGAAGTGGAGGAGTGGGAAGGAAATGGGAGGAGGGGAGGAGGTGGAAATTTTGAATGGTATTGTTTATAAAGTAATTTAAAAAATCTGCTTTCAAAAAAAGATATAAAAAATAAATAAAATACTGGTTCATCTGTGTAAAGTCGCATTTGCTTAGGTTGGTAATCGTATTTTCTCGTCAGTAGTCATTTCCTTTCTCCAATCTTTAAAGAAATTTTTTTTCTAAATATTTCCTTAGTAGTAGATTCTTGGTCAAGCATTTTTGCAAAGAATGTAGCTACTTCTTCTGCTTTGTGACTCAGCTTCATAACTTTTTCAATTTGCCATCCTCTTCTTCTTCTAATTTTTTTCTTCTCCTTCTTGATATCTTCTGTCTTAATTTTCTTAGATTTATACTCAGCATCATCCTCATCTCGAGGTCTCTTCAGGGGCTTTGTATCCTCTTTAGGAGGAGCAAAATAGCCATCATCTTCAGGTTCATCTTGAATTCGTGGTAGACTAGAGAAGCCATTTTCCTTCTCCTTCTTTATTTTTGCATCCCCAGCTGCTCTAATCTTTTCCTCCTTTTGTTTTTCCTTGTCTCTGTCTTTATGTTTGTCTTTATGTTTTTCTGAACTTCCATCTTTGTGTTTGGTTTTCTCTTTCTCTTTATGTTTCTTTTCAGAATCTTTATGTTCAGTGTTGGTATGCTTAGATTTTTCCCGGTCCTTTTCCTTATCCTTCTTTTGCTCTTCATGCAGGTGTTCTCCATTTTTGTGTTTATCTTTGTGTTTGTGAGAATCATTCAGTCGGAAATCCGCTTCAATCTGATAGTCGTTGTGGAGATGGTCCCTGCTCTTGCTGGCCGCTGGGCCTATGCTGAGGGCTCAGAGGCAGCTCGGGGTAGAGACACCGGGGGTGGGGGCGGCCTGAGCAGGCAGACGGAGTTTCTGAGAGGCCCGAGCAGACAGCGACAGCAGCCAAGGGCCCGAGACTCCCCGGGCAGCTGACAGACTCGAGCCTAGCTTTTAATGGCTGAATTATCTCAACACCCCAGGGTAGCCATCTGAAGAAAGTATTGGTGAATGTTACTGTTCATTTCTGTTAAAATCTTAATGTGAATCAGAGGTGGATATATGGCTCAGCAGATGATACCACAGACGTCTATTCCAGAGGACCTGGGGTGGTTTCTACCATCTGTATGCCAGAGAAATTGATATGAGTTCTTTGAGACAACGCATTTTGTACAATCATTGAAATTAAGATGTAAAAGAACAAAATACTCAGATCAATAGTTTTTTTCAACTTTCTATGCAGGGGAAGTAATATAAAGAGAGACCATGAAAGCAGAGTTAAAATTCATATCATTATTTTCTTAAATTGAGATGGGTGGGAGGGAGGGAGAAGGGAAGGTTTTCCGCTGGCCACATTTCAGTTACTCTGGACGGGGTGAATACATGTTTTCTGTAGCCAGGCCCTCCCAAGCAATCTGAATGGAGATCAAAGCTCTCTGACTCTTGGCCTTTTTTTGCCACAAATATGCCAAGATCGGCCACTACAATATCTTATTTCCAAAAAATGGCTGGTGGGAGTCCACTGCCTGCACGATGAGCTAGGTTAACTGCACCAGACCTGAGGTTGTTTTGTGCTGTAGTAGTTGTTTCTTTGCGTGTTTGCTTGAATGATTGATTTCTCTTAGTTTATTTATTTTTGTTTGTTTGCTTTTCTGCCATAGTGGAAATAATAAATACAGACTGTCAATGGTCCCTTCATGAGGAAAGGCTAAAAAAGCCCAACCTCTCCTAGAGAAACAATTACAATTATGATATTAAGCATTTGAACCAACACAGATAAAATTTCCAGAGTTCTTGGTCATTCAGGAGGTGGATGTCATTTTCTCCTTCATGTATAATCAATATGTAAATGAATGCTTGGCTTCCATAGTAAGGAAACTAAAATAGCAAAATTTATAATTTTGACTTAGGTCAATTGGATACACTCTTACCTGCTTATCACTACTAAGGATTTGGCTCTGCTCTTTAAATTGCTTTCTGGAGACTTTAGTTAAATTCTACAAAACATGTATGACCTGAAGCTAAGGTGGTTATTGTCTTATTAAAAATGGTGTTAGTAAAATGATAGCTCATAGCATTAATCCCCTACTGCGAAAGATCCCGTAGAAATAATTGTGCCACTAAATAAAATGTAGGTTATTTCTCCACAAAGATAATAATTATTTGGTGTGTGTGTGTGTGTGTGTACCAATGTGTCCCTCCACAAGACGGTAATGCCTGTGACTCATGAAAGAGTGGAGAGATATACCACTCTATAAACACTTTCAGGGAGCACCATCTGCTCCATTGTACATGAACAACTGCTTCTACTGGAAGCCTTTCCACTCTGACACGTTAGCACATTACCTCAGGTTTGTCAGTGAGCACTCATACCACCAGGGTCTCTATACAGAAGCACATTAAAGGAGACGTGAAGAGTGCAGACTCATTTGCAGACCAGCTACCATCTACTCATGCTACGTCAGAATTCAGTGTTCTGACTTCTGGGAATACTCAGGAACATGGTGTGCCATGCTTCTTTTTTAGAAGGGTGGAATGCCAAGTAGACTGGCCACTGGATCATACCTGCATTTTCTCCTACAGTGTAGGATGCCCTAGATCTAGAAGCAGTTGTGAACATAATACAAGAAAACAAACTCCAGTACTCTGGAAGAGCAGTAAGTGTTTTTAATCTTTGTACAATTTCTACCCCTGTATTTATATAAATTCTGTTTTGTACTTGTCAGTGTTCTTCAAATAAACATTTGCAGTGTTTTATTTTTCAATTTTTACTGACCCTTTAATCTTTTTTTATATTCTTTTATTTTTCATTCAAAAAATTTACACTTCCTCCCCTTCTCCCAGTCCCCTCCCGCTCCCCCACTAACCCTCTTCCCTCCCCCTGCTTCCTTAAGAAGGGGCAGGGTACCCTGCCCCGTGGGAAGCCCAAGGCCTTCCCCCCTCCATCCTGGCCTAGGAAGGTGTGCATCCATATAGACTAGATTCCCAAAAAGCTAATACATGCAGAAGAGATAGTATTATCATTGCCAGTGCCATTATCATTGGCTTCTCAGTCAGCCCCCATTGACAGCCACATTCAGAGATTCTGGTTTGATCATATGTTCATTCAGTCCTGGTCCAGCTGGATTTGGTGAGCTCCCATTAGATCAGGCACACTGTCTCGGTTGGTGGACCAGCCTCTCCCGGTCCCGATTTCCTTCTCCCACCTTCTGCTCTTCAACTGGACCTTGGGAGCTCCTGACCCTTTAATCTTTAAACAGTTTCATGTATTTGTATAATAAAGTTTAGTTTTTCAAATTTTCTATTACCTGTTTTAATCCCTTCTTTCTATTCCTCAAGAATTACTTCTCAGCACATTGTCCCCCTTTTGTATCTGTTTGTAGTTAACCAAATTTAATTTGGATTTTCCACTGAAGCCTGGATAGCAATTTATTAATTGAGGAACACAACTACCCTGTACTCAGTAGTCATTCATTGGAAATACTCCCTGAGTGATAGGTCTCACTTAGTTTTGCCCCTCCTTTTCCCAAGATAAAACACTCACAAGTGCAATCCCATGTAGCTTTTGTACATTGCCACATGTACAGTGAGTTTTTGTGTGCAGTGACTATACCATATGCGGAAAAGACCTTGGAAACTCTTCTCATGTTCTGGCCCTTAGAATCTCTACCCTTCTTCTTAGATGTTCCGTGAAGCTTGGAGTGGAGGATATGACTGACCTATTTCAAACCAAACCAACCCTTCATCTGCATGGCACTTTGGGCGGTTACAAGTTTCTTTGTCATCTACATAGCTCTCCAGTCACAGACTCTGAACCAGGTTGAGATCTAGAATGAAGACTAAGGAGCTAATAGCACTTGTATGCCTTCTAGAATACCCAAGTTCATTTCTAACCCCCATACTGGTGAGTGACACTAAAGTAATTCCTGTTTCAGGGTAGTCATGACTCTTTTCTAGCCCTTGGAGACATGCATACACACCCATTTACACTCAAACACATCTAAATAAATGGGTAGAAATGTAAAATAAGTAGATTATAAGAACTTGGAATGTGTTTTATATCTGTGGAGAGGGTAACAACCAATGAGAAAGAGATGACTTATTCTTATTCATTCTCCCACACCTGTGCCAACAGTGTTGGATCGATTGTCCTGCCCTGATGAGGTGCAGGGATTGTCCTGAGTGGTGCAGCTGATATGGGTCAAGGATGGCTTTTCTCACATATGACCACAGGGCCAACTCTCCCACTGGCTTCAGTGTCGATGGACAGGGGAGGGTCATCCCCTGCCAGTCCATGTTGCTATGCTGCGGATGAGGGGTGAGGCTAGGTCTTCCATGATCCAGTCCTCAGAGCTGGCTCATCTGTACTCTCATCAGCAGGATCATGATCTGTTGACAGAGGCTGTTGGTTCATTCCCAGCCGCCCAGACATGAAATAATCACACAGAAACTATATAAATTAAATCACTGCTTGGCCTATTAGCTTGTGAGTATTTCTAGCTAGCTCTTACATCTTAAATTAACCCATCTTTATTAATCTGTGCATCGTCATGAGGTCGTGGCTTACCAAAAAGCTTCCAGCATCTGTCTCTTCCTCAGCTACATGGCATGTTTCTCTTCTGCCTCCTTTCTCCCAGTATTGAGTTTAGTTTTTCCACTTAGCTCTATTCTGCCCTATCACAGGTCAAAGAAGCTTCTTTATACAATGGTATACAGAGGGGAAACCCACATCACTGAACCATTCTCTCTCTCTCTCTCTCTCCTATAAGATGCAATACCATACCACTGCTCACTCTAATAGTGGCCTTCTGCTGATACTTTAAGGTACAAGATGTGCCCATTTTTTTCTTTTTGGATCCTGGGATGGGCAGCACCAGGCCTGATGGTGGGGTCTCCCTGTATCACTCAGATAACTGTAATGCAAGGCTGATCCATGAATCCTCAGGTTATATGGAATGCCTGAAATGTGGGATACAGCATGATGTTGGCAAAATTCATGAAAAAGGAGGACTACTGTCAGTTTCAAATATTTTACAAGGTCCTAAAATAGCAAAAACTCTAAGTAAAAAGATGATAGCATCCTTAACTGCTTCTCCTGATAGAGGAAGAGCAAACATGACCAATGAATAGTTGTCTGAAATGGCATGTACATATTTTAAATTTCCAAAAATGGGGATATGAGTAATATCCATGTGCCAAATATGATTTGACAATTATCCTCAGGAAGTTACAGCATAAGACAAAGAGGCATGATGATAACTTACACATGAAGCACATTCCTTAATTATCAAGCATGCCTGCTCTTTAGTTGGTGAAAATGTGCACAGTCACGAGTGTAAACATATTCATATATTTGAATATGTTTATATTTCTATGAATATAAACATACTCACGAGCCTATCACACTGGCACAGAGGTCCTTTCCTGGTGGTGAGTACTGAAATGGAACACTTAGACTGTAGTTATTGCACTGCTCACTTCCAGCTAATTTGTCTAGAACCAAGGCCTAAAGGCTTACTGACAACTGGGACAGCTGATTTCCACTGAAATCCAGATTTACATTAGTTGTGCAGAATGAGCTTCCCAGTCAGAGAGTCAGGATCCACAAGAGGCCTTCACTGTCTGAGTTTAAACTTGACTGCTTTTTTTTTCCATAGAGAAAATGCAATTTCCTTCAGAAGAAGGGTTGTTAATCATTTTTTATGAATCTGGAATGATTGGGGGGGAAATGTGAACATGTGGCCACAATAGTTTGGAGACAGAGGATAAAATAGGTTCCTTTTAGAATTCTATGGCTGTGTCATGTGAAATGTCTGTAAAGCAGAGGAAGCCACTCTGGATGTCAAGTATTCCATTCTTTAGATCTATGGTATTACACATCATCACTAAATGGTTTAAAAATAATCTAAAAGCTTAATACACTCAGAATGATAACTATTTATTTGTAATGTATACTTTCTTGTAAACATTTATATCACTAGCTGATTATTATTTGATGAATTTTAAAGTCTGTTTTCAAAAGAGAGAAAGATGTCATGACCAGTGCATCCCCTAAAGGACATCTTCCTAGACCTTATTTCTATCATGCTTACAATTTTCCTCAGTCAAATGACCACGTGTTGGTCATTTATGCCAGAGAAAGGAATTCCAGACCTTCTAGACCCAAACAGAAAGCTTTATCTGCATATATTTCTCATCTCTGTCTTGGGTATTACACCCATGTAATCCATTCCATCAATAAGGAAGACTAAACATTTTAAGATCGTGTCATGTCAACAGATTTAGAGAAAATATGATGCAAGAAGTAACTGGAAGGGAACTAAGATTAAGAAGAAACAGATATAACTCTTTTGCACTGGATTGTATATCAGTGTTGATGAAAAACATTCTCCAGTCTACACCCTCAGTTTGCAAGAGGAATGGAGAACGAAACAAGGCTATACAACTATACCTTATTATACTCAAGCTACCATTTTTTATTTATAAAATTTAAACAACTGGATCACTTATAAAATATTCTAACAATATTGTGGGAGGTTATGCCCTGTGGTTCTGACATTGCTAAGTGTTTTAGTTTGGTTACTGTTTCTGTTATGAATGACAAGGACAAAAACAACACAAGTGAAGGAAGGGTTAATTTGTCATACACTTCCCATCCACAACCTATTACTGAAAAAATTCATGGCAGGAAAATAAGCAGAAGCTATAGAATAGCCTGATTACTGCTTTGCCTGTTCACTGGTTCATGACAATTGAGCTTGTTTTAAATAGCCTGTAACCACCTGCAAAAGAATAGTGATGCCCATAGTAAACTGGACCCTATCTCATCAATCAAGACAATCTCTCACAGCCATGGCCACAGGCCCCTCTCATCAGGACATCTCCTACTTTGAAGTTTCTTCTGCCAAGGAAATGATAGGTTACTTTAACAATAAAAATTAATTGATACACTATGACATAAAGATTGATTTTTATTGAGCTCCACATTTTTCTCTACTCCCCTCCCTGCTTCTCCTCTCCCCTTCATCCCTCTCCCAAGGTCCCTATGCTTCTAACTTACTCAGTAGATCTTGTCTTTTTCTACTTCCCATGTAGATTAAATCTATGTATGTCTCTTTTAGAGTCCTCATTGTTATCTAGGTTCTCTGGGATTGTGATTTGTAGGCTAGTTTTCTTTGATTTATGTTTAAAAACCACTAATGAGTGAGTACACATGATAATTGTCTTTCTGAGTCTCGGTTACCTCACTCAAAATAATGTTTTCTAGCTCCATCCATTTGCCTGCAAAATTCATGATGCTGTTATTTTTTTCTGCTGTGTAGTACTCCATTGTGTAAATGTACCACATTTTCCTCATCCATTCTTTGGTCGAGGGGTATTTAGGTTGTTTCCAGGTTCTGGCTATGACAAACAAGAGCATTGTATTTCTTTTGGTTCATCTAATATTCCAACATAATGTGTGACAACATATATTTGATACCATAAAGACCACATTGCCAAAAGTTCAGTCCTTGGTTTCACCACACTGTCCTTACCAGAGAGGGGTCTAAAGTAGATGCTTACTCTGTATGAAAACTGGGTTGTCCTGTGTCCCCCATTCCTATGTTATGTGATACATAAGCCTAAATTCACATTTACACTCATATCCAGCCTCTCTGGGTGTGCATGTTTTCCTCTCTCTCTTCCCTTCACTTCTTCCAAAAATAAAAATAAATGAAGCATTATCCCTTCAATTGGTTGACTGTAAGAACCAGAATCTTTTGTTCCTTTCCTCTCACACATGATCACTTGCCTTTCCACTGTCAATCATATAGCACAAAATGTATTATTAGAATTACAAGGGCTCTTTTAAACAAAAAGGAGTCATAAGTATTACTCTGACATTCTTTTTAAATATTTATTATTACACGCATTGTGTGATTCCATGAAAATGGAGTTACAGTGGCTGTTAGCCACCCAACATGGATGCTGGAAAATGAACTCACATCATTTGCAAAACTGCAAGAGCCCTT
Organism: Ondatra zibethicus; assembly: GCA_004026605.1. Classification (NCBI taxonomy): domain Eukaryota; kingdom Metazoa; phylum Chordata; class Mammalia; order Rodentia; family Cricetidae; genus Ondatra; species Ondatra zibethicus. Next base: position 51,344 of record PVIU01012455.1, on the reverse strand, counting down.
AACTGCGGAGCTAGCATTCTAGTTCCACACTTATGCTCTTGTTAAGTTCATCACTGTTTAGTGTCCTCATATAACTACTAACCAGGACATAAATATTGTAGATATACTAAAACTTATCATTTCAAATTGACTGTGAAATTACATTTCTCCTACAATAGCACTCTGGAGGCTGAAGCAAGAAGTGCCTTTATGACAAGCCTCAGCTAAATAACTCCATACCAAAAAAATTAAAAAGAAATCTACTACTCATGTTGAGTTTTCGCCTAAAGCCTAGCTCTAAATCTATTAACTGTAACAAAGGCAAATATCTATAGATACATCATTGAAGAAAATGGCTCCCATGACCTCAGAAACCATGAGTTGTTGGGAGTCTCATAGTTTTTCCCCTTCTTCATCCATGATAAAATGCTCACAGGCCACATGTAGCTTTTGTGCACTGTCACGTGTGCAGTGAGTTCTTGAGTCAATAGCTATATCATGCTAAAAGATCTGGTTGCACTTCTCATGCCTTGGCCCTTAGAATTTTTACCCCTCTTCTTAGACATTCCCTGAAGCCTGTAGTGGATGATATGGCTGACCCATTTCAAACCAAATCCTCCATCTTTGTGTCAGTCTGGGTGGTCACATGTTTGTCATCTACATACCCCTGCAGTAAGCAGCTTCTCCGGTGAAGGCTGTGTGCAGCATCAGTCTCTGGATATGAACATGTAAATTTACAAGGCACTAGTAACATGTTCTGCCTTGTGGGCAATGACCTTCCCAGCTACAGGCTCTGATAAGGTTTAAAGGATCTGGAATGAGGACTAAAGAGATGGCTATACAGCCAAGAGCACTAGTATGTTTTCTAAAGTACCCTTGTTCATTTCCAGCCACTCAGATTAGGTGACAGACCCCATAATGTAATGCCGTTTCGAAGCCAGTCATAACTCTCTTCTGGCCCTTACAGACACAAACACATGGTATCCATGTAGTACTCTGCAGAGCTCCTTGCCTGGGCCATATAGTAGAGCTGAGCCTGTTGGCATAGGTGTGCCAGCCCCAAGTGCAGAAGAGTGGGAGAGCTAGCCAGATGGTGTGCATGAGGAATGGATGCCCCCACCCTTTGCCACCTGTGACAGGTGAGAGAACTGGCCCTGAGGTCAAGGGAGCAGAGGATCTGGGCTTGCCCTGCACTGGCTGCAGCCCTGTGGAGAACAGGCCCCACTACCCACCAGAGCAACACAGCAGAGCTGGCTGTGGTGATGTCGGTGCAAATGAGCTGTTCCCTGTGGACATGCGAGCAGAACTGGCCCTGCTCCTTGCTGCCGACTGAACTGGATGAGGAAGAGCTGGTGGGCTGACCAACCCAGGCCTAGGGCCAGGGCTATGAGTTGGCCTACCCCAACATCCACCCCATCTATGAACTTCTGAAACATGTGAAGAGGCTGGTCCTGCAGATCCAAAGCTGCAGGATCACGATGACACAGGGCAACAACAGGCTATCCAAGAGGAGTCCTAATAGAGACCCAGTATCAATAGTGTAGGAGATGCAAGAGGCATCGAGTCAGACCAATGCCTCGTTGCAATAAACACTGCCAAGCAAAGGCGTATGGACTAAAGGGTATACTCTGTGACTCACTGGGCCACACTATAGCTTCCACAATAAGATTTTATTTTTTTCTTTTTTTGAAATTTTATTATTTTGGGGGAAGGTTGAAAGGGCAGAGGGTGGACATGAAGGGGTGGAGAGATAAGTGGGATTGGGATGCATGATGTGAAATCCACAATCAATAAAAGTTCAAATAAAAAAATGAGTTCTATGACTCAGGAATGATGCTGTCTTAGTAGAGGCAGGTGTAGGTTCCCTAAATTCCATGACCTATTCTGGCAGGTTTTTTCATAGCCACACATTGGGATGACATCTGTCCGGGTCCAGCCTTGATGGGTTCATAAGTTCCAGGGTAGAAGCATGTGGGTTAGGAATGTTAGGCAAGAGGGACAGAGATATAAAAGAAATACAGAGACATAGGATAGTACTCAGAGGGCAACCCAGTGAATACTGAATCCTGAATATGCCTGTGTTTATTTTCCATAGGCTTATATATCCCAATCCAAAAAGGGGGGAAGGCAAAAGACCGCTTTAACATGACACAAAGAACAAACAGAACAATTACTTGTTTCAATATTTGCTGTAGGAAGTCTTACAGCTTGTGTTTACCCGCCTACTGAGGTGTGGCCTCTTAGACCATATATGCTGATGCAGCGCCTGCATCAGCCCCTTCCTTTTTGTCAGCTGCTTGTTCAGATTGTTGAATTGCTGGATTCAATCTATATCCACCATTCAAGCTGAGAATTCTGATTTGTGAGTTTGCCCCTAAATAAATACTATCTATTTCTCATTTCTAAGCTAGTGTGAGATTTCTTTTAAGCATCAGCTCATCACTTGGTCCATTCATCAAATATTGAGACATCAAACCACTATCTCCTGAGTTAAGCATTCTGATGTTTTAGGCAGGACATGAAGCGACAACACCTTAGACCAAGTATCCTGTAGGCAGCAACTCCCTGGGTCAAACCTACTGTCTTAAAAATGAAGGATCCACCTCTATGGGCCATCATAATAACCAAACCCCAAGTAACTGCACCCTAGGTCAGGATATCTTGCTTATAACCACTCAAGTCAGACTTCGCCGGGCAGTGGTGGCGCACGCCTTTAATCCCAGCACTCGGGAGGCAGAGGCAGGCGGATCTCTGTGAGTTTGAGACCAGCCTGGTCTACAAGAGCTAGTTCCAGGACAGGCACTAAAAACTACAGAGAAACCCTGTCTCGAAAAAAACAAAACAAAACAAAAAAAAAAGTCAGACTTCTTGTCAACAACTTTGAAAGAACAAGAGTGGTGTAGGAGAGTCTTCTATTTGTGTATTGCTCTCATTGGTTAAATAAAGAAAACTGCCATGGCCTTTTGATAGGGCAGCCCTTAGGTGGGTGGAGTAGATAGACGGAATGCTGGGAGAGAGAAGGCAGTGTGGCAGAGGCAGACGCCATGCTTCTCTAGCACAAGATGGACACTGGTTAGACTCATGCCGGTAAGCCACAACTCAAGTGGCGATACACATTAATGGAGATGGGCTAAAATAATATGTGAGAGTTAGCCAAGAAGGGGCTGGAGATAATGGGCCAGGCAGTATTTAAATGAGTACAGTTTCCGTGTAATTATTTCAAGTATGCACAGGGAGCCGGGCGGGACAGAACAAGGGGCCCTGCGCCGGGAACACAGCCCGAGCCCCTCATTACAACACAAGAGTAGGCTTAAGCTCTACTGACCTTCAGTTAAGGTGGAGTGGACCCACTTCTGCGGGCCCCTGTATGAGTTGATTAGGGTTCTAGTTACAGGTAAAATTGTCCACCTGTTGAACAGACCTTAAATATAACTATATAGTAGCTGATTGCCCGTAAGACACGAATGCCACTACTGCACCTTTACTGATACCGTGTCATGATGATCATTGTTGTGGTTCATAGGGTTCTTAGTAACTTTCCTATTGCTCTATAGAGACTTGACAATGAAAAGAATTTATGAGAGTAAGCACCTATTGGCACTTCCGGAAGTTAGAGCCCATGACTAGCATGGCAGGCAACATGGCAGTAGGCAAGCAAGGATAGTCCTGAGCAGTAGCAGAAAGCTGCCATCATGATCTCAAAGTTCAAAGTAGAGATACGGCTAACTTGAAACAGTAAGAGCATGGAAACCTCAAAGCCACTCCAGTGACACACCCTCTCCAACTATGCCATATCATTTTATCCTTTTCAGCAGCTCCAACTGGTAACTTGGACCCAGAAAGATAAATACCATTTATCACCTCATCTATGGGTCCTAGCTCCATTATCTTCAGATGTTAAAATATAACCTAGAGTAACTAGAGAAGCCACATCTTACCTTCCTAATAAAGACAAAATGCAATGTAAAACTCCTGTGTAGGAATGAATGAGTAATAAAAATGCTGAGAATCCGACTATACTTCTTCTGAGCTATTTATTTCTAAAATAATCTGGACTTACTTGTACAAAGTATTTATTTCTGATATAAGATTTAACTACTTAAAATTTTTTGACAAATTTTTATCTCATTTAAAATGAGACCAAGCCTTCTCATAATTTTATAATGAAAGTTTCTTTTGATTGAACTTGGTTTTTGTTAAAGCCCCAAATTGATTGTCAGAGTTTCTTTTATATAACTGTGACAAATCAAATCCTAATGCGACTTTTAAAAGAAAGGGTTATGCTGGCCTTACAGTCACAGATGATTTGTGTACACAACGGCACAGCAAAGGCATGGTAGCAGGAATAGCTGAGAGGTCACCTCCTAATCCATAATCTGGAGACAGGGAGAGAACACTGGGAGTTTCAGGTTTTGAAACCTCAGAACTTTGCTAGAGTAACAGATATTCTTCAACATACCATACCCTCTAAACATGCTCAAAGAGTCCCACAAATTGAGAACAAAGCATTAAAATTTATTAGCCTATAGGGGCATTCTCACTCAGACTACTACACTTGTATTCAAAGCCTATTGTCCTAGGGAATGAAAAAAGATCCATATTATTACACACACTGCAAGTGGTTTTCATCCTATATATACTAACATATTGATAGTTAAAATTACAGTTTTAAAGTCTCATAATCTGTTTCTTTCCATATTTAAAACATTATATTTCTTAGTTTATGACTCCACTCCTTTGCACATTTTACTTTACTCATTTGTATCTCTTTCTCTGTTCATTTACAAGTGTGCATGTGATTGTCAAAACACAGCTTTCAGCAATTGGTTTTCTATTTCCATCATATAAGATCCAGGGAGGTAACTGAAATCATCAGGTTTCCTGGAAAAAAAACATTACTAGCTGATACATCTCATGTCCAGCAACATTCTTCTTTTATATTTCACAGTATAGGCAACTTGACCAAAGCAGTGCCACAGTTAATACTGGAATAAGTTCTACCCAGTATACTCCTTTTCACTCTGAGATTCTATGGGTTTGTGTAAGGCTGTGAAAAACAGAAATATAGGCACACACTACTCAGAAGATTCTAAATCTATGAATTATTTTCCACATTTGGTGTGGGACAATGGCCTGTATTTTGTCATTATATTTTAAATAAATGCTGATTGGCCAGTAGCCAGGCAGGAAGTATAGGTGGGACAACAAGACAGGAAGTAGAGGCGGGTCAAGAACAGGAGAATTCTGGGAAGAAGGAAGTTCTTTCTGCAGTCCTTTACCCAGCTGCAGTGGAAGCAAGATGTGACTGCCTCGCTGAAAAAGGTACCGAGCCATGTGGCTAACATATACTAGAATAATGGGCTAATATAAATTATAAGAGTTAATAAGAAGCTTGAGCTAATGGGCCAATCAGTTTATAACTAATATAGACCTCTGTGTGATTTCTTCGGGACTTAACAATTGCGGGAACCAGGCAGGACAGAAAACTCAGTCAACACACATTTATTACAAAGTTTATCAGTGTGTAATTGTTCATGAGTATAATAGAAAACATCTCCAGACTCAGAATGCCCCCCCCCAAAAAAAAGGGAGAAAAAGAAAAAGAAAACATCACTGCCAAAGGCTTTTCCACATGGGTTACACATGTACAGCTTCACTCCAGGGTGAATTCTTTATGAATGTTGCAGCAAACGGAACTTGTGAAAGCTTTTGCAAGATGATTACATGCACTAGGCTTCTCCCCAGTGTAAGTTGCTCCACTGCATGCTATAGGAACTGGAAGAATTAAAGGCTTCTCACAATGGTGACATTAAGAATGTTCCTCTCCACTATGAGATCTTTTATGCTTAGTAAAATAATTAGAGCAAAGAAACAGTTTTCCATGGTTTACAAAGGGTTTTTCTCCAGTGTGAATGTTTTTATGACTCCTGTGGCAAGTGGAACTTGTGAATGATTTACCCAAATGTTTACTTGTATTATACTACTTTCTAGAGTGACAGCTTTCATTCTTATGACAAGAGCAGCTGAAGATTCCTGCACAATGCTTACATGCATAAAGTTTCTCTCCAGTGTGAATTTTCCTATGAATGGTAAGATCATCAGACTGAACAGTTTCTCTCACAAAGGGTTTCTAACTAGTCTGAATTCTTTCAGGAGTGTTACACCAACTGAAATTGACAAAAATTTCCACAATGCTTACACACTTAAGGCTTCTCTTTAGTGTGACCTCTTTCATGAATATTACGATAACTGGAACGAGTGAAGACTTTTACACAATGCTTGCATGCATAAGACTGCTCTCCTGTGTGAGTTCTTTCATGAATTTTACAAGTAGTGGAACTGATGAAGGTTTTCCCACAATGCTTACATGCATAAGGTTTCTGTCCTGTGTGAGTTCTTTCATGGATGTTACAATGATAAGAACTTTGAAAGGTTTTTCCACAATGCTTGCATGCATGAAGATTCTCTCCACTGTGAATTCTTTCATGAATGTTACAGTAAGCAGAACTGGAGAAAGTTTTCCCACAATGCTTACATGCATAAGGTTTCTGTCCTGTGTGAGTTCTTTCATGGATGTTACAACTATAAGAAGTTTGAAAGGTTTTTCCACAATGCTTGCATGCAGGAAGATTCTCTCCACTGTGATTTCTTTCATGAATGTTACGATAAGTAGAACTGGTGAAGGTTTTCCCACAATGCTTACATGCATAAGGTTTCTCTCCTGTGTGAGTTCTTTCATGGATGTTACAATGATAAGAAGTTTGAAAAGTTTTTCCACAATGCTTGCATGCATAAGGTTTCTCTCCTGTGTGAGTTCTTTCATGGATATTACGATTATAAGAATTAGGGAAGGCTTTCCCACAATGCTGACAGGCATAAGGCTTCTCTCCAGTGTGAGTTCTTTCATGAACGTCCAGATGACTAGAACGGGTAAATGCTTTTCCACAATGCTTACATGTATAAGGCTTCTCTCCAGTGTGAGTTTTTACATGAATGTTACGGCGAGTGGAACTGGCGAAGGTTTTCCCACAATGCTGACAGGGATAAGGTTTCTCTCCAGTGTGAGTTCTTTCATGGATATTACGATTATAAGAATTAGGGAAGGCTTTCCCACAATGCTGACAGGGATAAGGCTTCTCTCCAGTGTGAGTTCTTTCATGAATGTTACGGCGAGTGGAACTGGTGAAGGTTTTCCCACAATGCTTACAAGCATAAAGTTTCTTTCTAGTGTGAGTTCTTTCATGAATGGCACAGAGCTTTGAACTGGTGAAAGATTTCTTACAATGCTTACATACAAAATGAGGCTTCTTTAGATTGTGATTTCTTTCATGAGTCTCACGCCACCTGGAACTGGTGAAAGTTTTTCCACAATGCTTACATGCATAAGGTTTTTTGCCAGAGTGAATTCTTTCATGGCTGATAAGATGATGAGAGAGAAGGAACATTTTCCCACATGTTTTACAAACAAAGGATTTCTCCCCTGTGTGACTTCTTTCATGAGAGTCACGAGAACTAGATCCAAAAAAGGTTTTTCCACAATGCTTACATGCATAAGGCTTCCCTCCAGTGTGACCCTTTTCATGAACATTTCGCCAACTGGAGCTGGTAAAGGCTTTTCCACAATGCTTACATGTATAAGCCTTCCCAGCCCTGTGAACTCTTTCATGAATGTTACGAGAACTCAAAATGGCAAAGGTTTTATCACAATATTTACATGCGTAGGGTTTTTCTCCAGTGTGAATTCTTTCATGACTTTTAAAATAACTGGGACTGGTGAAGCTTTTTCCACAATGTTTACAGGTATAAAGCTTCTCTCCGGTGTGAATACTTTCATGAATGTTACGACTATAGGAGCGGGTGAAGACTTTCCCACAATACTTACATGAATAAAGTTTCTCTCCTTTGTGACTTACTTTATGTTTCTCAAAACATGAAGCATATTTAAATGTTTTCCCACATTGCTTACAAATGTAACTTTTATCTCCAGTATGAGTTTTTTCATGGCTGATGAGGTCAATTGAATCAATGAAAGCTTCTTCACAATGCTTACACACAAATGATTTCACTTCTGTATGGATCCCTTCATCTTTCTGGCCATATCTGCACCTCTTTAAGACTTCTACTTTGGTGTGAGTTCTCTCCTGAGACTTACCAGAAGGGAGATTCCTACAGACTTCATTACACTGATTTTTACAGGACTTCTCGGCAAAAGTTTCAAGTACCTGAAGTGACTCAGAATGATTGATATCTTTCCAATGTTTCTCATGTTTGAAAGCCTTTGCCACAGCTTCCATATATTCAGACTGTTTCACTCCAGTTTGGTCTCTTGGACATACATGTGAGGATGAATGACCAATGATGTTTCTTACATGTGATTGGCTTTCATAAACTCTAATTGAAGAAGGCATGTCTTTATTAACAATATTTTCTGGCTCCTGATTTTCATCACACTGACTACCACATTCATGTCCATGGTCTTTCTCAATCACCTGAGTTCTGCAAGAGAGAGAGAGCATTACTGTAAACAAGGGAAAGTTTGAAGGTCGAATTTGTGGTCCACCACAACTATACTATTCCACAGGGAAGAACAAAAGCTTCCAATGTTAAAGGCAGTATGGACTGCATGTAAAGACCCTCTCATGCATTAACATGTATAGTGTTTACTTAACTTTTATAAGAATTACAAAGTAGCTGAAAGCTCAGAAATTAAGAACAATTCGATCTCTTCCAGCAGACTGCAGTTTGCTTACCAGAATCCATGAGGAGGACTCACAAATTCTTGTTATTTGATCTGAAGGATCTGATGCCATTTTCTGACCTCCACAGTTCTTTTTTTGTACAGCTCATACACACAAGCACACATACACATAACATAATCAATGGACGTAAAAGGAGTGACCATTCAAGCAAAGGTCCTGGTATTTATAAAAATGACTTAAAGTTGTGTAACACGATGGTATTTTGGTATTCTATATACTCTGCCTATGTTGCTTAGTTTGTTATCAACTAGACCCAAGCCAGGGTCATCTAAGAACAGGAACCCTCAACTGAGAAAATGGCTTCATCAGATTGGTCTGTAATCAAGTCTATGGGAGCATTTGTTCATTTCTGAGTGACAAGAGAGCTTAAACCATGTTGCATGGTGTGTCCCTGGGCAGGATGGCTGGAGCTGTGTAGGAAAGGTTCCTCAGTGATCCATGAGGAGCAAGCTAGTGAGCAGCATTCCTCCATGGTCTCCAATTCAGTTCTGGCCTCCAGGTTGCTACTTATTTTGAGTTCCTGTCCTGCTTTCCTTGCTGGAATGTAACATGGAAGTATAAGCCAAAATAAGCCCCATTACCCCCAAAGATGACATTAGTCATTGTGTTTATCACAGGAACAAAAGCACTCTAAAATACAAATTGTCTTCCAGGTTCATGGGGTAATTTTCTGACAGAGCTGAGCTAACCACTGTACCAAGGACTGTGAAAATGCCTAGAACACTGGGCTAGAAAAAAATCATTGAGCCGGGCAGTGGTGGCGCACGCCTTTAATCCCAGAACTCAGGAGGCAGAGGCAGGTGGATCTCTGTGAGTTCAAGGCCAGCCTGGTCTACAAGAGCTAGTTCCAGAACAGGAACCAAAAGCTACGGAGAAACCCTGTCTCGAAAATCCAAACAAAAGAAAAAGAAAAAAAATCATTGAATGGTCAGAGGTTAATAAACATTTTCAGGAGCTTAGAGCATAGGAATGCTGAGAACAATGTAAAAGATGCATGTTAGTGTCTTAAACATTGGGAGACTTCTAATGTCATATCTTATATTGTGATATCAGGAGTATTTAGGGACAAACAGTGCATGAAAGAGTAGAGATTACTAGCTATGTATTTGTGTGTCACTTGACAAGAGATCAATTGTGCCGGATTGCATTTCACAACTTGACACAAGCTATAAGGCACTTCCTAGAATTGGGAAATTCAACTGAGAAAACGGTTCTATCAGATTGACTTTTAGGCGAATCTGTGGGGACATGTTCCTAATGAATGACTGATATGGAGTGGCTCAGCCTCACTGTTGGTGGTGTCCCCCTAGAGATGTGGGCCAGGGTTGAATCAGGCAGGTGGCTGGGTAACGGATGAGGAGCACACCAGTAAACAGCATTTCTCCATCACCTCTGTTTCAGTTTCTGCCTCAAGATTCTTGCCATGCTTGAGTTCCTTTCCTGGCTTCTCTTTATGAAGGGATGGTGACAAGGATGTGTGAATAACAATGAGTTGCGCCACAGAGTTGCTTTTGTCACAGCAAAAGAAAGCAAAAAACCCTTTTTTTCAAAGGTTCAAAAGAATATATAAAAAGATAGTAAATACCTTTGGCTATAAAGGGAAGTTTTTATGTAATAATTCACTGAAAAGCTCTTTCAGAGCTTAATGTGGCATCCATGTCAGTGACATTCATAGAGGAGATACTTAAATATTAAATGATACAATTTAATACTCTATTATAAGATTCTCTGTGATATTGCATTTAGATATATTGGGATCATTTTTGAGGTTCTCATATGTTCTACCACTCCCAAATGTTTGGTGAAAATTCCTTTCTATTGAATATAAATTACCCCAGATTTCTGCAGAGATCTTTGTAGTCCTCTTCAATATTTTCCTCCAGTGTTTTCTCTAGAAATAAACCAAAAGAATTCATTATGACATATTCAAGATTTTGAAAATTATTACTATCTAGCTCTTATGAGATGGCATGCATACTAAAGTCACCAAATGTTCCATTCAAGAATTCAAGTCATACCGTCACACAAAAAAACACGAAACAGTTGTTCTCTGATAGAATATGCAACAGGAACATGCTTGTGTTTACCAATGAAAATCAGGTTCAAAAATGTTTCCTTCATCACATCTTTGTAGAGTTTCTTTTGACTAGAATTCAACAGTGTCCACTCTCCTGAGGTGAAGTTCACAGCCACATCCTCAAAGGTCACTGGCTCCTAAAATAGTGCACATATTGGAATGAATACTTTTAATACATATGTAGGAAGGGAATCAAATGATGTAGGGCAGACGTTTCTGAAGACACTGCTGATTATGTAGATAAAGGTTAACCCAAGAATATCTGTGGGATGCTGCCTTGAGTTTTTATTCAAAGGAAGATACATAGTTACTATTCTACTGTTGTGAAGAAATATCAGGACAAAGCAACTATTAGAAAAGAAAACATTTAGTCAGGGCTTGCTTACACTTTTGGAGAATTGCTCAGTGAGAATCATGATAAGAAGCACACATGCATGAAACGGGAACAGCAGCTGATTGTCTTATTCCTAATCCAAAGGCAGCAGGGCACTGTGAACACATTGCCTGGCATGGCCTTTTAAAACCTAAAATACCACCCCCATTGACACACCTCCTAAAATAAAACCACATCTCTTAATATTTTTCAAATAGCTCCACTAACAGTGAACCAAGCTTCCAAACAGATGAGCATATGGGGGGGGGGGGAGAGAAATGTCAGTTACATTCAAAGTAATGTATACACCTACACGAGAGCGTGCATTCTATCAAGAGTAGAGAAATTACATTAGTGGAAGGAGGGAGCTAAGACACAGACAACTATATATCACTCAATTCCTGATTGTGACTTCAATGTGCTACATTTTATGGACTATACCCTTCAATGTGAGATAAAATAAATTCTTTTTGCTTTAAGTCACTTTTCTCAGTGTCATTTTTGAGAACCAAATGAAAAGCCTAGTATAGGAAATAGAAAAGAAAGACTAGAGCCACTGGCATAAGCAAATCTAACCAGGTTCTTTCTGTTTCCATTTAGAATTTGTTTTGGAAGGAATGTGGAGGAATTGGCAACAAGTTTTTCTTTAGAAAGGACCAAAGCTGGAGCATACTAAAAGCAGAGCTTAAAGAATTATTCTGATGATATGGGATTTCTTGGTGCTCCAACATGTGCTAGCTAAATCCACATAAAACCAGAGAGGGCTTGGAAAAGTATTCTAGACACTAAAAAACAAAGTTTAGCCACATTTTTTCCCCCGAATGAGCTTGCTTGCTGGTGGCATGCTGCAGTTTCTTTAAGAGAGGCCTTACAGATTCAGTGGCAGCAGAGAAAAAGCCGCTAAGTTTTCAAATGGCAGCTTTCTGTGCCATGCTGCCAGTGCAAACTCTGGCTCTTTCAGGAGGCCGAGCATTTAAATGGGATTTGTGGGCAGCATGCTGCATGTTACTTGGTGGCAGCATGGGCCAACTGGTTACCAGAGTGAAGACGGCTCCCACCCAGCAGTCTCAGAGGCAGTGAATGGACTTCCGCCATGTTGGACAGGGTGGAGCAAGCAGGCAACGCTGTATTTGCCCTAGCAAAGTTTTTAAGAAGTGCTTAGCATTTTAAGAAGTCATCCTGGTCAGAAAAGGATTACAGATATGCAATATGGACAGATTCAGACATAAAAGACCTCTAAATGAGACATACTGTGTTTAAAAAATGTACATAAGCTTGGGAGAGAGGAGAAAAAGAGTAAAGAGACAGTCTATGTAATAAAAAAGAGTACAGACAGTCATAGATTAAAGGAGTAATGATAATAAAATGAATATTAAACTTGTAGAAAAAGTAGTAGAGTAAGAAATATAAGCCACACAAGGATGGAATATACAGAGAGTCTGGATTATGTACATTATTGTGTTTTCTTTGAATTTTTTGACTGTGAGGGAGTTGAGTAACCAACATATATACTTTAAAGGTATCTTGTCTTCAAAATTTGCCTAAAGGTGAGATAGTCCTTGGGGGTTCCTGCTTCATTTAAGAGTCTGCCAGATATTCTGCAGGACACAAAAGAAAGTGACTGACAAACTGCTAATATAGGCTGAACTGTCTGAAATTTCCTGCTTTGTGGAAAGTCTGCTGGATGTTATGGGCCTGTAGGCTGAAGATTGGATGCTTCAATGGTACAGAAGAACTTTGGGTGACTGTGCATGCAGCAAAATGTCTCTGACAATTGTAAAGTTTTGAAAGTTACTTACAATGTACTTCCTGTTTACTTTACTATTTACTCATATCCTTCTTGAGTCTTTTATGGAGTTGAAGAATATATAGTTATAGTTTTCCTTAGCTATGATGAAAGATAAAGTAGATATAAATATTGTAACTGCTTGATACCTGTTTTATTATATGTAATTTTACTACGTTAAAATTAGTAACTCCTTTTTGTATTCAGATGACTTTTGGTAAACTTATGGAACACATGGGAAATAGGCCAACCTGAAATGAAGTAGTTCTAGGTGCATGGGCAATAAGGCAAACTGTGTTCTCAAAATGAATGTTAAAGAATTTTTCTTTCTTTTATCTCTCTCTCTTTTTTAAAATTTTTGCCTGTAAGTAATTGGGGCTGCACATACTTAAAACCAGATGACTATGCAAAGTGTCATGTGCAGTTATCAATGCTTACCAAATGTAATCCTGTCAGTCAAAACTCCCAACCTTCTGTGCATGTTGTGTCTCTTAGCAACCAAACCCCCTTTCTTCCAAAGCCCCCCAAGATAACTTATATCCTTGTTTACCCTTACTTATGGGGCCTGCTGACACCTATCACTGTTTATTTCTGTCCTGCAGTATGCCTTTGCTTTGAACAAAGTTACCTTCCTCTACATGGGAATTCCCAGTCCAGACTCCAACAACCAATTAAGTACTGGGCAAACAGGTAGAGGGAAGTAAACAAATTTTCCTCTAACAATGAAAAATTGTCCTCCATATTTTCTGCCCCATTTTTACTGTGATATCTCTGGCAGCAATGACTAACTGAACTAATCAGTTCTGACAAAAGGAATCCAACCCAAGGCCTCCAGTCCTACAATACAGCTCGCATAAAAAGGACCTTCACCTCTATGTTGTTCACCAGAAATGGATAAGAAATCAATAGAAAACACAAGGATTAATAGGTCATTCTGCCAAATCACAAACAATATATGATTGTTTAGTTTCAATTTAGGACAATTTCTCTGCCCTAAATCTACAGTAACTTGTCATTAATGAGAAGTGTTTTCTTTTGTCTTTGTCTCATTTGCTTTCTTTTTCTTCCTGTGTCATTCAGAACAACATCATTTGGAAACTATGGATTTTATATTGACAAAATAATGCACCAGTTACATAAATAATAATTGTCTATGACAAGTATGATCATTGTAGTTTCTAGAAGGTCAATGGACAAAGACACAAGGGAAAGAAAAGTACCCTTATTGAGAAGGAGCTCAGTTTCACACAATATTCTACAATACTGCTATCAAATTCCAAAATCCCCAAACACTTTACACCATGTCACTGAAAAAACTGGGTTGAAAGTGACTGGATCTCAAGAAGGCCACCCATAGCTAAGAAGGTACTGGCAACTGATGGCTTTGGGGGCATGGAAAGTCATTTATCTTTAAGAATATGGCCACTAATATGCTGTTCATGTACCTGGGTGGCCACACACTTTTGTACAGCACTAACTGAATGAAGTGGGTTATAAAATACAAAAAAAAATGAAAACAAAAAAACCACAAAAGACACATGTGCAAAGGGTATAAATAAAACACTAAATACTAATAAAATACCTCATATGTACAAAATTCCCAACAATAAACATTTATTTGAAAGAGTTATTAGGCTTTTAATAGCAAAACAATAAAACAGATGTGCGGAGGGCAAGGATACACAGGAGCAGGTGAAAAGCCTGCCATGCAAGCCTTCACACCCTAAGAGCGACGTGTGAAAAGGTGAATGCTTAGGCACTGTTAGCGGAGTTTAAACTGCTGCAGTTAACAAGCAGTCAGTGTGAGCTCGGCTCAGAAGTAAAAACATCTCTCCAAATGTGATGGGAAAAGGCCCTACAGTAACACAGATACATGCACAGTCATGTTCGTTGCTCCTCCAGTACCAACAGGTAGAAAAAGAATCAGCATGGAGGTCTATCAACTGATGTCTGGAAAATGGAATTGTGGCACATAAACACATGGGAATTTGATACTGCAATGAAATTTTAAAGAAAATGGATGTAACTACAAATGTATAAATATATTGAGCCATGTAAGCTAAGTATGCAAAGTCAAATGCTATCTTTCTTATGTATGTATTCTCTCTTTGACCTCTTATCCATCTGTTCCATACTGGGCTGAGTGTCCATAGAGACCACGGAGAAGAAAGCTCCATGAGATCCGTAGGTAGGTAGACAGTTTCAGGTATTATAGAATGCATTAGGTATGTGTCTTAATTAGAGTCTCTATTGCTGTGAAGAGACACCACGATCACAGAAACTCTTTCCTAACCCAAACTCCCAAAGTCCAAATCCTCCAAACAAAGGCATGATCAAGTCTATCACAATACCCCTGTTCCTGGTACCAACTACTATCTTAATTCCATTGCTGTGAAGAGACACCATTACCATAGCAACTCTTATAAAGGAAACATTTGATATGGATTAGATTATGGTTTCAGAGATTTAGTCCATTATTATCATGGCAGCATGCATAGTGTGGGAGAAGGAACTGAGAGTTCTACACCTTGATCTGCAAGCAACAGGAAGTGAACTGTGTACCACACTGAGCATAGCTTGAGAAAAGAAGACCTCAAAATCCCACACCCACAGTGATACACTTCCTCCAACAAGACCACTCCAAAAAAGCCACACCTTCTAATAGTACCACTCCCTTTTGGAGACCATTTTCCTTGAAACCAGCACAATATGCAAGTAGAGTGGTCAACACACTAGGACTTGAAAGGATAAAACAAGCACTGGAAAGGGAAGAGAGGAGGTGGAATATAATGGCTCTTGATGATCCTCCGTTATCGAGTGATTTACAGGCCTGCCTAGTGGCACACGAGTAATCCTGACTCAAAAAAAAAATTAAAAAAAGGAAAAGAAAGTCAGGGATGTTGATGCAAGCCTTTAATTCCAGAATATATAAAGCAAAAAGGTTTTATCTGAGTCCAAAGCTAGTCTGGTCAACACAGGGAACTCCAGGGCTACACAAAAGAAAACCTGTCACCAAAGAGACAAAACAAAACAAACCATACTAAGTTAAACATTAATTATAAATGAAAATCAAAGTAATGACACACACAAGAGTAATAAATATATATGTTAATGTACTGCACAATCAATGCAAATTTCAAATTAAAAGCATTTTCTCCAGCAGGCAGAAAGCAAATATCTTTCTCTCAGCTTTCCTAAGCATTCCCAATGATCAGAAATTATAATACCTCTAAAACCAACTATTTGAAGACAAAAAACAAAGTGATGAATTGTCAATATTTTTGGGTTTTTTTTTTTCAAGGACTGGAATCCTGGTAATTTACTAGTTACAAATTCACACACCCAATCCCTTCTGTTTAAAGCAACCTATAGCAAAACAAGTAACAGCAACAGAAATATGATTCCACTTTCATGGAGATCTTTGCAAGATTTTCCAGGTCCTTTCCACATTCAGCAAATCTGGGCATAGCTTTCAAAATTCCAATTTTAACCTCAAAAATGATCACTCCAAGGAAATAAAATATGAAGTGAACTGAAATTTTTCTCTTTCTCTATTACCCAAGTGGTAATTTTGAACACTGCAGGAGGGACAACAATAAAAAATCTCGCACATCGTTATTATTTTAAAGTAAACATGCAAAACCCATACTGGATGAGGTGTGAAAAGGTAAATCCTCAGCTCTGTGAGAAAACCCCTAACACCAGGAGATGTTGGGGAGAATACTTAGCTAGGGAAAGCAGATAGGGGAGGGAGGAGAGAGGAAGGAAATCAAAGGTGATTACCATGAAAAAAACCCAAAAGCTTAAATCAAAAAGCTCAAAGAGAAGTAGGAGAGAAAAGAAAGGGAAATGGCACATAACAATCTCACTCCTTCACAGCAGAGTCTGGACACAGCATCACCCACCCACCAGCACAGAGGGTCTGTGTAGACACAAGTTCATGGCAAGGACGTGCCCAAGAGGGGTGTGGATAGCAAAGAAGCAGCTTCACTACATCAGAAAAGTTGGGCACTCGGGAGCAACGCTGCCTGTGGGGCACACACTTAAATCACAAGTGGGTATAGGCAGACTCCACCTTCCATTGGATTGAACAGCACAAAGGCACACTTCACATGGTGCCCCACAGAACTCCAAAGCAGCTAGTGTCTGAAATTTGATGCCCAGGACTCTAGAACCCCAAGACTCGCTCACCATTGTGTGCACCTGATGTGTCTAGGTGTCCTCCCAAAGAGGACTGCAGTCAGCAAACACACTACCGCCCAAAATAGGTCCTCCCAAGAATATCCTCTGTTAAGCAAAGATTTTAAAGGGCTTGGGGAGTTGGGGAGGACATACTGTGACTGTCTGTGCTCCTTAGTGGACAGTTCGTTTCTTTTAGTAATATTGTCCTTGACTGGCTAACTGTACTCACTCTGCCCCCCACAGCCAAAAAGTATAGAAACATTTTAGGCAAGTGTAAGCCCATAATGCCAGCACTCTTGAGGAAGGTAATTCTGAGAATTCTAAGAATTCTGAGACTTCTAAGCCAGTCAACATTACACATTGAAAACCTGACTCAAAACCAAACACAGGAGCATGGACTGGTGGCAGGCATTTTTAATCCCAGCAGTCGTGAGACAGATCACTAAATTTGAAGGCTAGCATGGTTCAGAGAAGTAGATCCAGGGAACCCAATAACACCTAAAGAACACCTAGCTAGAAAAATCAGAACAAAGAAAGGGAAAATGAAACAAGCAAGCAAAATAAAAAAGTAAATAAAACAAAATAAATAAGGTGAGGGGAAAAAGCATCATAACATTGCTATTGCACTCTGGAATAAATCTATGCCATTTTGGGACTTCACTGCATTGTAAGGCAACATGCTCTGGGATCTTGGGATGCACTCATTAACTTACTGGCAACCCAGCACCCCCAATCTGCCTTTTCCATAAAGTAGTACCTTAAGTTTCCAGATTCATGTCCCAAAGGAGGAAAACAGGGCTTCAGGGTAGAAGCCAACCCCAGGAAGGTTGATGCACATGAATCCCATGTAGAGCTTGATAGGAAACCTCAAAGGTTAGGAATGGGACAGAAGCCCATGATTTTCTCACACCATATATTTCAGTGTATCCAATTTCTGCCAATATAATTAAAATACATCAACAAGGGGATATAATTACTCAGTGGACAGATAAAATAGACATCCATGTCAGGAGTACTTCACTAAGGATTCAGAACTTCATCATATGGAGCCCTGGGGATAGGGTGCTGTTTGGGGATGTTGGGCGGGTTTGAAGAAGTGCTAGAAGGTGGTGGGAGGTGTCTTACCTTGGATCTCTACATCCAGCCTGGCCTCCAATAAAGCCTGAATTGTCTTCTGAAGTTAAAGTCAGGAATATGAAGCCCAGGGGAAGGGGTGCAGGTTGGGGTTGTTGGGCAGGCTTTAAGGAGTGTTAGCAGGCAATTGGGTTCCTAGGATCAGCATGGAGTCTGGTAAAGCTTCTGGGGGTTTGGGTAAGGGAGAGGACCATGAGATATGCCCTAGGGGTCAGGGTCTGACTACATCATGGTTATGGTATATGCCAGAGAAATGAATTGCTGAAGATCAGGATCCCAACAGAAGATGTTTTCCTTGCCTCTGTGCTTAGAATGACATTCATATAATCCCTTACCCTCAATAAAGATTACCAGAAGTTTCAAGATCATGTCAACAAATTTAGAGAAAATATGAGGTGAGAAGTAACCGGAAAGGAACTAAAACTGAGGAGAAGATAGATCCTTTATTTATTGATTGTATCACTGTTCAGATAGAAAGATTCCACACCCACATCCCCCTCTCCTCAAAATGTATGAGGGAAGGAGACTGGAACAGGGCTGCACAAATCTACCTTCTTATAGCAAAGCTACCATTTCTGGATTATAGCAACTTCAAACAACTGGAATTTAATCACTTATAAAATAATCCCAGAATATCTTTGAAGATTGTGCCCTGTTGTAGAGTTTTCTGAATTTACTGTGTTTTAGTTTGCTTCTGATTGCTGTGATAAATGTCATGACAAAAGGCAACATTGTCAAAGAACATGTTAATTTGCCTTACCCATCCATGTTACAATCCAACACTGAGAAAAGCCATGACAGAAAGCTAAGAAGAAACTATGAAAGAACCTGATTAGTGGCTCCATGATCCGGATCATGATCAGATAACTTTTTCATATAGTCCAGTACTACATGGGAAAGGATGCTGCTGTTCATTCTGTACCAGCCCTCCATATCCCCATCAATTAAAAGAATCCCTTACAGACATGGTCACAGGTCTATCTGATCAATACAATTCCTAAAACTCAACTTCCTTCTCCCAAGGTGATGTAACTTGACAAAATTGGCAATAAAAATTTATCAGTGCATTATGACACATTCACTTCCTGAAGTTCATCTAATTTTCTAAAACAAACTGGGTTTGCCACAATTTATTTTTGACATCATAAAGATGACATTTGTAACACGTTCAGTACTTAGTTACACCACAGTGTCATTATCAGAGACTGGCCTAAAGTACATGTCTGCTCTGTGTGATCACTAGGCTTTCCTGTGACCTCCATATACATGCTATGGGACACATGTGCCCAAATTTACATTGACACTCATTCTCTTCCTCACCCCTTTTCCTCCCCTTCCTTCACCTCTCACAACATGAAAGGAAAGGAATGAATTATCCCTACAGTTGGCTCACTGTAAGAGCCAGAGTCTCTTGGTCATTTCCTCTCACACATGTTCACTTGCCTTTACTGTGGACCATGCAGCATAAAGGATATCAATAGAACTAGAGCTTCTTTCTAACAGAAAGAAGCCATAGGAATTAGGCTGTCATTCTTTTTAAATGTGTGTGTGTGTGTGAGAGAGAGAGAGACAGAGACAGAGACAGAGAGACAGAGAGATTCTCTGGAGGTGGAGTTACAGTGGCAGTGAGCCATCCAACATGAGTTCTGGGGAAATGAAATCAAGTCATTTGCAAGAACATAAAAGCTCTTAATTGCTTGGTAAGTTCATCATTCTGTAGTTTCATTACTAAGACACAAGTTCTTAGGCAAGCTAAAAATTATCACTTCCACATGACTGTGAATAGACATTTCTGCCATTTTAGCACTCGGGAGGCTGAAGCAAGGGGCATCTCTAGGCAAGCCTCAGTTCAATAGCAACTCAATAACCAAAAATCTTCAAAATGAAATTTACTATTGATATTAAAGATATTTAAGGATCTAGCCAAAACTGGAAAATGGCCACAGATTAATTTTCAAGAGATGGAATAAATTAAGAAATTAGATATTCAAGCCAGAAGAGATGGCATAGAGAAGGGATCAAGTTTCCAGACTAGATACACATATATGCACTTCCATCAAGCCACGATGGTGAGAATCAGCATCAGACTATCAACACAAAGCCCCTGGAGCTGGTGTCTGGTGATCAAACACATCTGAAAATCATCAGGACACTGGGTGGATTGAAAATCAACTGTGCTTAAAAATCACCTGTTGGTCCAAAGTACACACTGTGACTGTCAATGTGTGCAACCCACTATCTACATTTGGATGCAAAGTATACACTGTGACTATCTGTATGTATAATAATCACCCACAATCTACACTGGATGCAAGGTACACACTGTGACTGTATATAATAACCCACTATCGACATTGGATGCAACATACTGGGAGGATAAGAGGGAGGAAAAATGATAATCAGGATATGTTGTATGAGAATAGAAACTGTTTTCAATAAGATTAAAAATAATAATAAAAAATAACTACAAACAAATAAAATTTGAACCAAATTGAAATTTCTCTCCTTCTTCAGACTCGCAATTTTGGCCAACTGCAGTCAGAACAAGAAAAAAAATTCTTGCACGCTGTCATTTTGTAAAAGTAAGCAAAACAAGGAGGCTAGAGAAGTGGCTCAGTGGTAAAGAGCACTTGTTGCTCTTGCAAAGGACCTGGGCTCAGTTCCCAGAACCCACAAGGTGGTTCACAACCATCTGTAATTCCAGTTTCATAGGAACCAAAGGCACCACAAAGCATGCACATGGTGCAGACATGGATGCAGGCAGTTTACACACAAAATAAAATGAGTACATCTAAAAAAAAACTAAAGCAAAATAAATAAATAAACAAACAAACAAACAAACACACACACACAACTAAAAAAGCCCAAACAGAAGTATGAGCAGAGAAACTGCTGCACAGAACACCCAAATCCCTTCACAGCATCTGGACTGAGCAACTCCAACTCGCCAGCTCCGCAAGATGTGTGTAGGCGCAAGCTGATGGCAAGGACAGGGACAGATTCCAGGAGAGAACAGTGATGAACTCGGGGCTCAAGGCTGCCTGTGGGGTGCACACTTCAAGCGTACGTGGGCGCAGGCATTGCTGGACCAGATTCCACCTTCCACTGGACTGCACAGCGCCAGGGAAAACTTCAGGTGTTTGCGCCGCACAGCTCCAAAGGAGCTACTGTCCCAAACTCGCCATCAGGATTCCAGGCGCCCAATGCACACTCACCATTCCATGCGTCTGATGTGCCTGGTGTCCTCCCAAAGAGGCCTGCACCCCACAGAACGCACAGTAGCCCAAAACAGATCCTCAAAAAAATCCCCTTATCCAAAGCGAAGCTTTAGAAAAGGCTTCCGGGACCAGGCTGCGACTATATGTGCTCCTGATTGGACAGTTCGCGTCTTTTAGTAATATGGTCCCTGATTGGCGAACTGTACTCACTCCGCGAAAAGTGTCAGAACAATTTAGGAAAGTTCTGGTGCGAGTCCTGACTGCTGCTCTTAAAAGCAGCGAATTTCTGTGAATTCAAAACCATTCAGGGCTACATGGTGAGACCCTGACCCAAAATGAAACAAAGAAGCCCGGGTTGGTGGCAGGAATTTCTAATCGGGATCACTAAGTGGAGGCTAGCCTGGTCCAGAGTACTAGTGCCCGGACAGAAAATAGTACCGGAGAAAACTGTCGGGCCCAGGGGGGTCGCGAAAAGATGGGGACAGACCACCAAAAACTAATAAACCAGAAGCAAATTTTATTCCAGAAACCAGAAGCAAACTTAAAAATAAAAATTAAATTAAATTCAAAAACACCGTGGGGCACAGAGATGATGTTTTTTAGGCTGTGGCAAAAGGCTGGTTTCTGAACCCATCTTTTATAGTTAGGTCATCAAGCATTAGGTCTGAACAAAGGAATTTTTACGATCTTGCCCCAACCCGTGGCTTAGTAAACATAGACCCTAAGTAGGGGAGTGAGTTTTAATGTCAATGGGTAACTAGGCAGCTATCATGAAATATGTTTTAGAGGAGATTATAGCGAAAGTCACTAATTGCAAGAAAACAGATGTCTTTAGCAATTAGTTAGAAAAAGGGACCGCTAGTAATATCAGAGGGTTAATCAATTATAATAATTGGATCTTAGGCTGGGAATTTAGAAGATAGCAGAAAGTTTTTCACACTATCTCAAGGTAAATCTCAGATACAGATTTCCTTACTTTACAACCTCCGTTAGCAGAGTTCATTAGTCAAACCACTGTCTGTATTAATCCACTGTCTCTCCTGGTATTTTCAGGCAGTGTTTACTGAAGCCCTATGCCTTCCTTTTGATGGCGCCAGTTTCTCACAGCAGAGACAGTACCTAACCCAGAGATCATGTATCTCTGTCGCCTAAAGGTTAACTCAGCCCATATCTGTCGTTTATCAAGGATGACCAGGGCACTACTCTCAGTTTGCAGAGAGAAGCTCCTGCCTTGTAAATAGAGCTATGGGTTGTAAAGGGAAATAGCCCAATGTTAATAGTTAATCCTCAAGCTGCTGAGAAAGCTGCTGACAGCCTGTTCTCCTTCTCCTAGACTTACAACTTTATATTTCTTTATTTCTACATCTCTATTTTTGGAATCTACATTTTTATATTCTTATTCTTGGACTCTTCAAAACCTCTCAGAAAACCCAAACAAGCACACAAGGAAGCTGTTAGGGCCTGTGAGAAGTCCCATAAAAGATCACCAGACATGTATGCAATCAAAAAGAATGTTTAATTCCTGCATGCAGGGGTCAAACCATCTGACAAAAATGACGATCCTGAGAGAAGCTCACAGGCTCCCTGTGAGCAAGATTAGGGGAATTCCGGGGAGGGGAGGTTAGTCTGGGGGTTGATTGGTGGGTTTAAACCCTTAGTTTATGGCTTGTTGTAAGATTGATTGGTGGCTTAGTGGTTAGGGAGTTTACAGCAGCAGGGTGGGAGAAGCTATCTTTAGCATTCTGGAGATGGTATAAGGCTGCAGAGTTGCTTACTGATTAGTTGCCCCTGAGTTGTGGCCTTCCCAAGAACTGTTTGTTCACTTCCAGTAAACCTAAATTAAGGCCTGGCCCCTGGCAGGCTATTAGGAGCCTGTCATGGCATTGGTTTGGCTCGTGACTCTCTCAGAAACAAAATAAACAATAATAACAAATTTAAAAATACTTTAATATATCATCTGTACCTTCTGGAGTGGACCCGTTCCCTTTCGGGATCGCACTGCCTTGAAGGACAATAGGCTCTGGGATTTGGGGTGCACTTACTCACTTTCTCGATACCCAGTATTCACCACCTGCCTTTTCCGTGAAGATAGTGCCTTAACTTTGCTCTGTACATTCCAATCTCTTGCCTCAAAGGAATAAACAGGACTTCATGGCAGAAATAGTCCCTAAGCAGGTTTGAGCATAGGAACTATATATAGCACTTGATAGGAAACCCCAAAGATTAGAGATGAGGCAAAAGCCTGACTTTCTCACACTTCGTGTTTCAGTATATTCATTCTCTGCCCATATAATTAAAACACACCAACAAGAGAGTACAATTACTCAATGGATGGATAAAATAGAGATGTATGCCATGAATTCTCCATGAATTTTCAGAGTTATGAAAAGCGATGCTTGAACTTCAGAAAAGGTTTTCTTTGCCCAAGGACATGAAGAAAGCCTCCATTCACTACAGTAAATACTCCCAAGCATCAGGATGACACTGGTTGCTGATAATGAGACCCACAAAAGTCATTCTCTAGTGGCGATGCAGACGCACCAAATGATTTATCCTTGGGACCTCATCTTGCCAGGGCCATGGAGAAATTCTTTCAAAACTAAGATAGTTCCCGGAGTTATAATGTCACACATGCCCACGTTATTAGAAGTGTTTTTCCTGCACATATTTCAGTGTACCTCAGGTGTATTTGGTGCCCTGGAATACCAGAAGAGGCTATTTTATCCCCTGGAACTGGAGTCACAGACAGTTGTGAGCAACCATATGGGGTGCTGAGCATCAACTGTGGTCCTCCGGAAGAGAAGTGTGTGCTTTTAACAGCTGAGCCATCTCTCCATTCCGTATTCACATTAAGGTTTTAACAAAAATAAACAGTAAAATTCACAAATATTTTCTCCAGGAGTCTACCAAATTGTGGCTCTAATACATTGTCAGGGGCCATGAAAACCAGGTGGCAACCAGCGTTCAGATGTCAACCTACCAGATGCATAGTTATCTGATGGAGGATTAATCCTGTTCAGACAAGGTCTGCAGGACTATCAACTCTGAAAGCTGTTACTCAATTTTGCTGAAGCAACTTGGTGTCTTCCCAATCCCTGAATTGTAGTGTGTAATCTCATGTGATATGTATATGTAATCTCATGATTGCATCTCAATCTTATGGGCACATAGGTCTGTGGGTGGTCAGGAGGATGAATTTCATTTGGCTGTGTAGTTTGATATATAGAATATACACTAGGACTTGTTTCATAACTGGGTATGTTTGTCCCACAAGGACTGTGAACATTTAGAGACCTGCCTTGTTCTTTTGCTTACTGGATGGTTTCCCCCACCCTGGGAGACCTCCAGTGAGAGAATTTAGTCACACAGTCAAAAACCTTGATTTCCACCGTCAAATCTCCACTTTGCTCCCTGAGATAAACTTAGCAGCCCACTCCCTACAACTGTCTTCCATTTGACAGGACATACAGTCAGGAAAGCAATCTTTCCTATAGATCACATTTGGGACCTTCAAAGATAAAGGGATGTCCAACCTCATTTGAGATCGAGTGCCCTAATTCTCCCAGTGCTGACTTGGGAAAGTGCTGACCTCAGCTGACCCTCAGCTCTAACACCAAAGAAAAGCTATTAATCCTCCACACCTACTTGTTTTTCCCTTTATATTTATCTATCACTAACCCCTAATTAATCAAAAGACACCTAGAAATGTGGGCTTTTTTTTTATGAACTCCGTTTAGAATTTAGAGTCTATTAAATCAACGTAATCTGCCTCCGGGTGCTGCTTGGACATCTTCCTAGCCACACCTTCCTCTGGAACCATGAACTGCTGACTGCATCACCTGGGACAGTTCCCATCTGCCTTACGACCCTGAGAAAAACATTAGATTTGAAACCTTGTGATTACCAGAGAATGGCCTTTGTTTTGTGTGTGTATGTAAACTGAAAACTTTACAAAATGAGGGAAGAGAAAAGCAGGGAGCAAAAGAAGAAAGAGCATGATTTAAACAGCCTCTGTGTGGAAATCGTTCTGTACTTCTTAGACTAGAAATTTTCTAACTCCTTTTGCTGTGCTGAGGCAACTGACCTGAACTTTGGCAGGGAGTCAGTAGGACTGGACTCTGTCGGCCCCGTTAAACCATGACCATAACAGATGCTCTTCATAAGAGGCACTGTTTTGACTGATGTTAGTCATGAATGAGTGACTATCTATCCTCCCAGCTAGCAACCTCCATTTTGGGGGAAGCCAACATGGTCCCTTAAAAACAACATTATCACAGATAGGGTTCTTGATCGTTTAAACTCCGCACATGGATAGATGGAGGGAGGCACCTGAGGAAACAGCTGAACAAAGTCTGGGGAAAGTGGTGCGGGAGAATTGTCTGTATTCTGTCAATCATGTTTTAAATAAACACTGATTGGCCAGGCAGGATGTATAGATGGGACAACCAGACAGGAAGAAGAGGCAGAGCAAGGAGAATAGGAGAATTCTGGGAAGCAGGAAGCTCTCTCAGCACTCCTGACCAGACCACCGAAGAAGCAGGATGTGACCAGCCCTGCTGAAAAAGGTACCAAGCC
This sequence comes from Ondatra zibethicus, assembly GCA_004026605.1. Lineage (NCBI taxonomy): Eukaryota > Metazoa > Chordata > Mammalia > Rodentia > Cricetidae > Ondatra > Ondatra zibethicus. The sequence goes on along the minus strand of PVIU01012455.1, from coordinate 25,261 downwards.
ATGTGGCTAACATAGATAAGAATAATGGGTTAATATATGTTACAAGAGCTAATAAGAAGCCTGAGCTAATGGGCCAATCAGTTTGTAACTTACGGAGACCTCTGTGTGATTTTCTTTGGAGCTAAACGTCTGTAGGAACTGGGCAGGACAGAAACCCCCGACAAGCAGGCCCATCGTGTTACAGGAAAGGATAGAGTATATTGAGGGAAAGAAAAATAAAAGGAGTAGGTGTAACTCTGCAACTACAAGGAAGCTCTCATCCTTGGTGGGGAAGGGTTTCCGGGTGCAGGAGCCTGCAGGAGGAATGACCAAACCCCTATAAATTATCATTATCATGTGCACTCTAAGGAATCCCAATCAATCCATGGGTTCCCCAGAGGGAACTACAGCAGAATCCTGTTGTTGGCAGGAATTACTTTGCATCTCTGCTTGAAAAAGAATTTTAGTGACATTTGACTTGTTGCCAGGATATGTTACCCAGCATATCATATTTGATTACAGCATCAGGAAACAAGTTAAGACATCCACGTGCTTCACTAGGATGGAAAACAAACATTTTACTGACTAGGACACATGGAGACATCATGCTCACAGTGACAATGTGACAACAAGCAGAAGTGTGAAAAACAGACATCTCCTGGGAAGATTGATAGGTTACAAAACTCAGGTCTCTCAGAAGAAACCAGGTATAACACCACACATCTACAGTTTCTGAAGTCAGGATCTGAGGCAGGAGGACTGCATTCAACATAACCTAAACTCCATGGTGAATCCCTGTCTGTAATAGAGACCTCAGTGGGAAGCTCCTTCCTAGAGTGATTCCCACAGGTAACGTGTTTCAGGAACTGGTCCCCAGCATTGAGGAGTGTCCAAAAAGGAGCAGATCACCCAGTGTGGGGATTGAGTACCTAGCTTGTCACATCAGCTGATTATTTCACTTCCTGCAGTGTTTCTGTCTTGTTTCTCTTCTCATGCCTGTTCAGGAAGGTTTACATACACTCTTTGATTTCTTTGTTTTCACAATGATCATTCAAAAGTCATGTATAGTCCAAGTTTGAAATTTCTCTACTTTCTCCTGCTTAAGATATCTGCCTTCCACAAGCCTGGTCTGTAACAGGAGGAAGAGATAGCCCTAGACCCAGGGGCAAACCCCATGCCCCAACCTCACCTATTGAAGCCTCAGTGAACAGGCAACAACATCCTCCCCACCCATGATTCCTTGCTGCATCAGTGACCATCAGAGCAATAGGCCCCACCTACACCTGGAGGAAGAGGTAAGTCCTTGAGATCCCAGCTGCTCTCTAGGCCCTAGCCCCTGGGGGCACATCTCGAGCCCCTCCACTAACTACCAAAACCTCAATGACCAGGTAACAACATTCCACCCCCACGGACACGTGGATCAATGGAATTGAATTGAAGACCCTGAAATTAATCCACACACCTTTGAACACCTGATTTTTGACAAAGAAACAAAAATTGTACAATGAAAAAAAGAAAGCATCTTAAACAAATGGTGCTGGCATAACTGGATTCGACGTGCAGAAGAATGCAAATAGATTCTTATCTATCCCCATGTACAAAACTTAAATCCAAATGAATCAGGCCTCAACATAAATTCAGTTACACTGAACCTGACAGAAGAGAAAGTGGGAAGTAGGGCTGAACACACAGGCACAGGAGACTACTTCTTAAGTATAACATCAGTAGCACAGACACCGAGAGCAACAATTAATAAATGGGACCTCCTGAAACTAAGAAGCTTCTGTAAGGCAAAGGGTATGGTTCATAAGACAAAACAGCAGCCTACAGAATGGGAAAAGATCTTCACCACTCCCCTCCCAAATCAGACAGAGGGCTGATCACCAAAATATATAAAGAAATTAAGAAACTAGACATCAAAATTCCAAGCAATCCAATTAAAAAAATGGTATACAGATCCAAACAAAGGATTCGCAACAGAAGAATCTCAAATGGCTGAAAGGCACTTAAAGAATTGCTCAACAACATTAGTCATCGGGAAAATGCAAATCAAAATGACTCTGAGATACCATCTTACACCTGTTAGAATTTGTATCAATATACAAGAATCTATACTAATGTAAATTGTCTATAAATAATAACTCACAAATATTCACTCTATTGCTCACTATTATTATTAGCGTGAGTAAGTTCATAGTAACCTACCTATTATCCCATCCAATTTCCCTTTTTTTTCAAAGCAATCCCTGAGCCTACATAATTTCCACCCCAACTCCAACCCCATACCAGTTATAATAAACCTTTAATTGATGTCCCTAACCCTGAGTACAAACTTTGTTGTGAGAGGAGACATTGTCTTCTAGAATTACTTCCAGCTGTCATGGGGCAATGTTGTTTCTATCAGTTCCTGTAAAAGTAAAATGATGGTTAAGTTTCAAGATTGCTGTCTGGTATAACTGCAAATACTATCTGAGTACTTGGTAGAATTTTTCTGAAGTTCATATCTGAAGTTCTAGCCAGAATGTTGTAAGAAGGTACACCATTTTTCAGCTAACCAAGTTGGAATCATTTTGAGCAGCTGGTATCCAAAACCAGTCTTAAAATAGTGCTATCAACATCATGATGTCATAGCATCCAGGTGGACTCATTATTGTGAGGCCCCATCTTCTTCCTAGAAACCTCACAGATGACTTCAGGGAAATTCATTGTTCATTGTGGAAAACTTAAATATTATTTATAAAGACATATACTCAACAAAAGATATAATAGAGACAAAAACAGGTGTGGCAAAAAGTAAAATTTTTCCTAAATTCTTTCTTCTTTCTGTCCCATATCAGAGGGCTCCTGACATGATACAGAAACTCTGAATTTTTCTTTTAATAACATGCTTGGATTTAGAGAAGGATATCCATTGTCCAACTCCAAACCCAGCTTTGATTTTTAAGTAGAGATGTATACATGTTCAGATAATCAAATTTTATCATGCAGATGATACAGCATCACAAGTCAGATTTCTCTTAACTCGGTGATTCTTTCTGGATATCTATCTTTTCATCTTTAGGCATCTAGATGTCCAAGGTCTCTTGACTTTTTGAAGATGAGTATTTTTCTTGCAAAGACAAGAACAGAACCCTGCCCCAACCCTTATGAGCTTTTCTTACCATGTATATGATTGTCACCTCTGTGAATGAGCTATCATTTCTCTTTCTAAAGAGTTTTCTCTTTTTTAATCCAAATCTTTATTAATTTTGATGCTATCCATAGCTTTTCTTCTCCTGTGGAAACAAGAGTGAAACCCCTTCCCCAACGTAGCACATTTCCCAGTTTCCATTCTGTGGTCAACACATCCTTGAAATACACTGGCTGATTTAAGTCAGAAGCTTTTTCTATTTTCTATTATCCAATGTCTCTCTGCTGCAATTTTTCCTTTCTCATTAGTGTTAAGAAAATTCAAGGTTAATAAAGCATTATGCAATCTATTTCTGGGGGTATTTTCCATCCCTTTCTGTTTGTTCAACATATCCTTTATAGGTCAATTTGAAATTTCTATAACTGCCTGACATGTAGGATTGTTTGGTATACCTGTAATATGCTTTATATTATAATAAGCAAAGAACTGTCTCATTTTCTTAGAGCCATATGCTGGAACATTATCTGTCTTTTCTGTGCAGGTATACCCAAGATGTTCATGACTTCTAATAAATGCGTGGTTATTCAATCAGCCTTTTCTTAGCTCAAAGCAGTTGCCCATTGAAAACCTGAATTAATGTCAATGGTGTGGTGTACATATTTTAATTTTTCAAATTCTGTAAAGTGGAACACATCTATCTGCCAGATTTCATTCCTTTGAGTACCCTTTGTGTTCCTCCCTGCAGGTAGTAGTATTTGGTTATAGAAAGAGCAAGTAGGAATCTCTTTATAATCTCCTTAACTTGCTGCCATGTAATAGGAAACTCTTTCTTTAACCATTTGCTGTTGATATGAAGTTTTTAATGATATTTTTACTTAGTTTATGTGGTAAAAATAGCCATTCAAAGATAATATCTTCCCTCTGCATTAAATTTCCTGTAGGGGAAATACTGGAAGGCAATATGACTAGAATGAGATTAAGATTTGGATTTGCTCAATCCACATGTGCCTCCTGTAATTTCTCCTCAAACACAGTTAATTCTTTCTCAACTTCAGCTGTTAATTCCCTGCGACTATTTAAAGCTTTGTCACCATTCAAGTTTTTATTTAAAAGAACTATTAGACCAGGTGTTATCCTAACAGCCCATCATAGACTGGAAATGTCTCCTAACAATCTTTGAAAGTCATTAAGAGTTCACAATTGGTCTTTCCTAATTTGTGCCTTTCATGTTCTAATTTTCTGTAAACCTATTTTATAACGCAGGTAGCTGACAGAATCACCTCTTTGTATTTTTTTTCAGGAGCAATTTGTAATCCCCATTTAGGCAAAGCTTTCTTTACTTCTTCAAACATTTTTCCTAAGGTATCTCCATTTGAATGAGATAGCAAAATGTCATCCATGTAATGGTAAATTATAGTTTTAGAAAATTGTTTACTGTAGTTGGAAGGTTGTTCATTTCCCATCCACCCAGACTCCTGAAATAATCACACAGAAAACTATATTATTTAAGTCACTGCTTGATCAATCACTTAAGCATATTGCTAACTAGCTCTTACATCTTAATTTAACCCATTTCCATTATTTTATATTTTACCATGAGGCTCGTGTCCTACCAGCAAGGTTCCAGCTGGGAGCTCTCATCTTTCCCCTCTCACAGCTACATGGTGTCTCTCTGACTCTGTCTTCTTTCTCCCAGCATTCAGTTTGGTTTTCCCCACCTAGCTCTATTCTGCTAAGTCACTGGCCAAAACAGCTTCTTTATTCATTAACCAATAAAAGCAGCACATATACAGAAGGACTTCCCACATCAGTTTACATATTATTTCCAATGACTGACTTACAAAGTGTTGGCACAGGGTGGGATTATTGAACATTTCTTGTGGGAGGATGGTCCATGGATAGCTCTTTGTAGACTGAGAATTATTATAAGTAGGCACTGTGAAGGCATTTTTTTCTCTGTCCTTTTCTTGTGCAGGTATAGTGAAGAAACAATCTTTTAAATGAACAACTATAAGAGCGTTTTTGCACACCTTGATGAACATTTGACAAAAGAAAGTAAGAGCATTCTGGATTGATGAAAGAAACATAAGATCTGGATATTCTTGATTCAACATTCTGGGACAAAACCAATGAAGTTGGTACAGTGGTTTTAATGAAAATGGACCCCATATATTCATAGAGAGTGGCATTATTAAGAGGTATGGCATTGTTGGAGTTGGTGTGGCCTTGTTGGAGAAAGTTCATCACTGGGTTTGGACTTTGAGGTTTCATAAGCTCAGATCTGACCCATTGTCACTCTCTCTTCCTGATGATTGCCAATCCCAAGGTAGAACTTTAAGTTACCTCTCCAGCACCATGTCTGCCTGAATGCTGCCATGCTTTCTGCCATGATAATAATGAATTAACACTCTGAATTGTAAGTCAGCCCCATTTAAATGCTTTCCTGCCATGACCCCATATTGAGGGCCATCTGTCAGGGTCCTATGTTGAGGCAACATCTGTCAGGGTCCAGCCTCAACAGGTTCATACATTCCAGGGTAGGGGAATGGGGATCAGAAATATTAGGCAGACAGAACAGAGATACAAAGGAAAGAAACAGACACAGAATAGAGTTGGGAGGGAAACCCAGTAAATACCGAATTCACCTGTGTTTACTTTCCATATGCTTATATACCCCAATCCAAAGGGGTGGGAAGAAGATAAAGGATGATTTACCAAAATACAAAGAACAAACAGAGCAATTACCTCTTCAGTACCTAAAACATCAAGTAACTACATCGTGAGCTAAGCATTCTAATGTTTAGGAAGGATGTGCAGCAACCACACCTTAGGCTGAACATCCTGTAGGCAGCCATTCCCTGGGTCAAACCTCCTGTAATAACCCTGAAGGAGCAGGAATAGGCCTGAACTCTTTGACCTTTTGTTAAGGTAGAACAGATTCACATCTGTGAGCTCTGACACTTTCCTTTATAAGAGTTTGGTGTGGGAGGTCCTTCTGTATATGTGTTGCTTTTATTGGTTAAAGACTAAAGAAAATTCTTGGACCTATGACAGGGCAGAACAGAGCTAGGCAGGGAAAACTAAACTGAATGCTGGGAGAAAGAAGGCAGAGTCAGTGAGAAGCAATGTAGCCCTGCTGGAGACAGATGCCAATCAGAACTTACATGGTAAGCCACAGCCATGTGGTGATACACAAATTAATGGAGATGGGTTGGTTTAGGGTATAAGAGCAAGCTAGAAATACACTTAAGTGATTGGACAAGCAGTGATTTAAATAATACAGTTTCTGTGTGATTATTTCATGGTCTGGGCAGCCAGGAACGAACAAGGGGCCTCCCCCAACAAGAGTTGCTATAGTCATGGTGTCTCTTCACAGCAACAGAAACCCTAACTAAGACATGTTGGGGTAGAAGGAATCACTAGGTTTGTCCAGACACAGGAACAATGAGGAAGGCTTGCTATGCAAACACAAGAACTTGGAATGAGGTACACACATTTGCAGCTTTTTCTAAACTTATGTTTCATCCTACCCACTGCCTAACATTTTTAATTAAAATATAATTTTGCTGTTGTATGCAAGTTAGCTAAAGCTTGCCAGTGAGAGATTTTTAAATAAACTTAAGACTCAATGTGTTGTTCCCAACTCCAGTGGAAGCACCCTACTTGTCTTGATACTATACCAGCAACCATAAATACAGGGAAGTTGCCAGCCTGAGGACCCCAAACTTTCTTTCAGTGCCTCACACCCTACCCCCAATAACCCCTCCCATTGTCATCATGTCCCAGCCCCCAACTCCTGTAGAAGCACCAGAGGTCACATCAGCCAGCAGAAATCCAGGTAGGCTACCTCTCCAAGGACCACCCCACTCTCTTACTGCCCTTGCACCCTAACCCAATACCCTTCACCTCCTCATCACTGTGTCCCAGACCCTAACTTGATCCTATAACAAAGACACTTGCTCAGCTATATATAGAGAAGCATTATTCATACTAGCCTGAAAAAACAAAGATGTCCCTTAACCAAAACACAAATAAAGAAAATGTGGTACACTTACACATGGAGTATTAGTCAGCTATTAAAAACAATGACATCATGAAATTTGCAAGAAAATGGATGATACTAGGAAAAAATCATCCTTAATTCTGTTGGAATGTAGAAGTGTAAGGGAAATAAACACATTCCTCCCCAACTTGCTTTTCTGGTCATGGTGTTTCATCACAGCAAGAGAAACACTAACTAAGACATATCACCACCAGCATAGTGGAGTACTGCTATAACTGACCTAACCGTGTGTTGGGGAGACTTGTGGAAGAACTTTGGAACTTTGAGCTAGAAAAGTCATTGTGTGTTATGAGCTCTGTGGGACTTTGGAAGGTAAGAATGTTGAGAGTGGTGCAGAGGATACATGTTGTGAAATATTACTTTAACTATGTAAAAATGCTACATTTGTTTGTCAGAACCCACTCCAACAGAAATCAGCATGGGGTATCTGGGAGGGGGCACGAGATTAAGGAAATGTCAGAATAAGAGAAATTGAGACAGAAAACACAGGATAGACCAGGAGGATTGGAGGTAAATGCCACCTGGTTGGTGTCCCAAAAGAAGACTGCTGCAGATGAAGACCTGGCTTGTGACGTTTCAGAGGCAACTCCAGATTCCAGCCCTGTTTGAGTTCTTGTCCTGACTTCCTTCAGTGATGAAAAGCAATGTGGAAGTGTAAGGCAAATAAACACTTTCTTCCCCAACTTACTTTTTGGTCATGGATTTTGGTTGCAGCAAAGGAAACCCTAATTGAGACAGGGATTGATAGAAAAATACAAAGATTGGGGATGAGGCAACAGCCCATTGCTATCTCACATTTGATATTTCATTGTATCCTTTATCTGCCAAGAAAATTCAAGCACACCCAAAAGAAGATACAATTCTCAATGGATGGATAAAATAGACGTAGATACCAAGAGTACACCACTATAGATTCAGAGTTAAGAAAAGAAATCCTTGAACTTCAGAAAAGCTATTCCTGGCCCAAGGTCATGAATAAAGCCTTCATTCACTAGAGTAAATTCTCCCAATTATCAGGATCATTCTGACTGCTAACGAAGAGCCCCACAATGGTCATTGTCTAGTCATGATGCAGAGACACTAAATGATTTAAACTTGGGACCTCATCATGCCTGCTATTGCTTCCAGGGTCATGGAATAATTCCTTCAACACCATAATATTCATTAAAGTAATAATGTCATGCCAATGCACATTTGGGATTTATTTATTTCCTGAGTATGAATGTTTTTCTTGCATGTATATCACCTCATGTGCACTTGGTGAACTAGAAAGCCAGAAGATGGTATTGTATCCCCTGGAACTTGAGTCACAGACTATTGTGAGCCACCATGCACGTGTTGTGGTCCTCTGAAAGAGAAGTCTGTGCTCTTATATACTGAGCATCTTTCCATCTCTTATTCACACCATCCCTTAACAGAGGTAAAGAGTAAAATTCACAAATATTTAATTCAGGAGTCTACCAAATTTGGCCTCTAATCATAACCATTGAAAGTGTTCTTCAGGGGCTGGAGAGATGGCTCAGAGGTTAAGAGCACTAGCTATTCTTCCAAAGGTCCTGAGTTCAATTCCCAGCAACCACATGGTACCTTACAACCATCTATAATGAGATCTGGTTCCTTCTTCTGGTGTGCAGGAGTGCATGTAGACAGAACATTGTATATATAATAAATCTTTTTAAAAAAGAAAATGTTCTTCATATGAGAGGGACTGTTTTGACTAATCATGGTAATTTTGTAAGTGACTCCCTTCTAGTTAAGCAACTTAACTCTTTGGATGTCCCAAAGTGTCCCCTTGAAAAAGATTATCACAGTTGGGTTTGTTGACCATTTAAAGCCCACATGGAGGGTTAGAGGAAGGCATGGAATTCTCAACCATCCTGCGTCAGGCCAGAGAGAAAATCTGCTGAGACAGCCTGTTTCCCAAGATAATATGACTTCTTTGGGCAAATAATTTCAGATAGGAAAGCCTGCATACCAGGGCTCATTTCAAAAAATTGTTTCAACTTCCTGATTCCAAGACCCTCCTATAGAGGTTTCAGGCAGCTTTCTTTCATTGCACACCTTCTCTGCACAGCAAAAGTAGGTGTCACTTGCTGTATGTGCTAATGACCTATGTTATCTGTGGAGGTCAGACTCTGGTCTCTCTCCAGACTTCTCATGTACTCTAAAATCTAAACTAATAAAAATACTACTTTTGCCTGCAAAGCAGTTCATCCTGTAAGATGATTAACTACTGATTAAGTAAGTACTCCATCATTCAATCTCTTCTACTTGGAGAAGCCTACAGGAAAAGAAACAATCCAATCCCAAGCCCATAATCCCCTTCACAGGGCTCTCAGAGGGCAAGCCTAGGAGAGCTTTTTAAAAATCTTAAATTTTGTGGCAGAAATGGTCAGTGAAAAGAAATCTAATTTAAAACTCTCTCCCTCTATGAGTGGAAATTTTGGCCCAATCTCTCCGAGGGAACAATCCAATCCTCTCACATCATCATTTTTATCAGGACAGAACACACACACACACACACACACACAGAGAGAGAGAGAGAGAGAGAGAGAGAGAGAGAGAGAGAGAGAGAGAGAGAGAGAGTTTAGAGTTTTTGCTTGGCTAATGTAGGCTGATACCAAAGCCTGTGTTTACCTTGTGCCAGTCATTGCTTAGGGTTCAGTACTAAGAAAAAAAAATCACAAATGTGATGGCAGGAAAACTCTAAGGCAACATAGACATACCTCTAAAGGAGACAACCAACAGAGCACACTACCCATGATCCTCCACACCATAGTCTGGACTCTTTGCTACTTTTGATGGACCAAGATGTCCTCAAATTTTAGATGGGTCTAAAATAAGTACAAGTGAGTGTAGAAGGAGCCAGCACCACATACCTTAGCACCCACACTGGACGGAAACCCAGTGGCAGTAGTGAGACTTTCGGGATATCCATGCATCTCCTTGGACATTCTATGAAGGGAAGTAACAAAGCATCTCTGATTAAAGAAAGAGACAAAAGACCTGGATATTCCTGATTGGTGTTCCTGAGGTCTGGACCCCGATTGACTGACATTTGTCTAGGGGTCTTAGCAAAAGGGGAATAGGAGAGTCCTGGGCTCAGAGACAACGTGTGGTCTTATCTAATCGTATTTATGGTTAGAATGTCAGGTACTTCCCCTTAGATGTTGGCTCTCCTTGGGTAATATCAGCTTATGACTTTTCCTGGAACCTGGTGCTGCCTACCATGGCGACTGTGTGGCCTGGGCTCATATGTGGTCAGGTTGCTCTGGGTCCCTCATGGCCTGGGCCCCATATGTGTGAACAGGCTGCCCTGGGCTCCCACAAAGTCCAGGTTTAATGAACAGAACAAAGGACTCCTGGGTTACCCTCAGGAGGGCAGGAGAGGAACTGCATGACAAATATGGCAACCCAGTCTTAAGTAGCCTATAGGAGGGGCAGGGCCTGGAGGGAGGAAAAGGTGGGGAGGCTTTCACCTAATCACAAACCACAGAATTTCCATAAATGAAGTTAATGGTGAAACTGTGTAAAGATTAAAAGCAGTTACTTCTCCAAAGTACTGCAGTTTGTACCTTAGTGCCAAGCTCACTCAGCTCACAACTGCTTCTAACTCCAGTTCCAGGGGATCCTGCACCCTCTTCTGATCCCAGGTACTTACATGCATGGGCACACATACACACAAACACAGCAGACAGACGAAACTATAAAATTTTGGGGAAAACAATCCACACAAATGACACCCAGAAAATGACTGTTCACATGAATCTAGTTACCAAGAAGGCTTTTCCACCATACTTATATAAATAAAGCTACTGATTAGTGTGACGCCTCTTATGAATGCTAAAATAACTAGAGGGGGAGAAGACTTTGCCACAATGCTTACATCCATATGGATTCTTTCATGAGTGATAGACCAACTGAAATTGGCAAAGGTTTGTCCGCAATGTTTACATGTTTAATGCTTCTCTCCAGGGTGATGCCTTTCATGCTTGTTAAGATAACTGGAACTGGTGAAGACTTCTCCACAGTGCTTACATGCGTACAGTTTCTGTCCAGTGTGAACTCTTTCATGAATGTTACGATAATCAGCTTGGGTGAAGGCTTTTCCACAATGCTTACATGTTTAAGGCTTCTCTCCAGTGTGAATTCTTTCATGAATGCTACATGAAGTAAAACTGGTGAATGTTTTTCCACAATGCTTACATGCATAAATCTTCTCTCCAGTATGAATTTTTTTTCATGACTGTTCTGAGAACTCAAAATGACAAAGGTTTTGACACAGTGCTTACATGCATAAGGTTTCTCTCCAGTATGAATTCTTTCATGATTGTTACAATAACTAGAGCTTCTGAAGGTTTTTCAACAATGCTTACAGAAGTAAGACTTTCCTCCAGTGTGACCCCTTTCATAGTGGTTATACCCACTAGAATAGGTGAAGACTTTTCCACAATGCTGACATGCAGAAGGCACTCTTCAGTGTGACTTTTTTCATAAGTACTGCACAGTCTCAAAATGGCAAAGGTTTTGCCACCATGCTTACATACATAAGGTTTCTCTCCAGGATGACTCTTTTCATGAATGTTACAATAACTGGATTGGGTAAAGGCTTTTCCACAATGCTTACAAGTGTAAGACTTATCTCCACTATGATTTCTTTGCATGAACTCAAATGGTAAATGTTTTTCCAGAATGCTTACAGGCATAAAACTCCTCCCCAGTTTGAATTCTTTCATGAACTTTATGATAGGTGGAACTGGTGAAGGCTTTTCCACAATGCTTACCTACAAAAAGCTTTTCTTCTCTATGAGTAACTTTATATTTTTCAAAACATAAAGCATATTGATATGCTTTCCTATATTGCTTACACATGTACCTTTTTCACTATGCTTAAAAACAAATAATTTCACTTCTGTATGGATTCCAACATCTTTCATTCTATATGTGTATCTCCTTAATAAGTTCTGATTGAATTCATCTCCACATTGTGTTCTCTTGTTAGACTGATTAGAAAGGAGATTCCTAAATGCTTCCTTACATTGTTGATTCTTATAAGGTTTCTCTCTAGGAAAAGGTTCAAGTACCTTTTGTGATTCAGTGATTCAGAATGACTGACTTTTTCCCAATGTTTCTGATGTATAAATAAATAAATAAATAAAGCAACAATGAGGTTGCTTTCCCTTTATATTGGACTCTGAGACACACATGTAAGAATGAATAACCAGTAATGTTTCTTACATGCAAAGGGCTTTCACATCCTCTTATTGCAAGAGGCATTTCTTCATTAAACATATTCTTTGGAATTAGTTGACAGTTGTATCACACTGGTTATTGTATTCATATCCACAGTCTTCTCAACCACCTGAGTTCTGCAAAAATGAGAGGACCATTACTGTAAACAAGTGAAATGTTGCAGGCTAAGTCATGTAGTCCATGACATCTTTGCTATTAGAGAGTTAAGAGCAAAATGCCTCCAACGGTGAGGACAATATGTGCCACATGTAAAACCATGTCATAAGTAAAGAAGTGTTGACTACTTCACAAAGAACTATGAAAGTGGCGAGATGGTGGTCGTAAACACCTTTAATCCCAGCACTAGAGTGGCAGACCCAGGCAGATCTCTGAGTTCAAAGCCAGCCTGCTCTGGTCTATAGAGTTAGTACCAGGACAGCTAGGGATACAGAGAAAAACCCTGGTTCAAACAAACAAAGCAAGAAAATGTATGAAGGAGCTGTATCACAGTCTTAGAGAGTAAGAACAATTATTGCTCTCTCAGCAGATCACAGTCTGATAAAACAACATTCATGTGAAGGGCTCACAAGTTCCTGTTACTTGATATGAAAGATCTGTTGCCCTCTCCTGGCCTCCACAAATCATTTTGGCATTTGTGGCATACAATGTGAAATATGCATACACATAAATAATTGATGGACAGAAAAGTAATAAATATTCTGGCACAGATTTTGGCATTAGTTTGGAATTATTTCTTCCTTGTATTTTCTTGGGTGTGTTTAATTGTTCAGGATACAGTATTCATTTTAGTACCTTCTGGAGGGCACAATTTGTAGATTAATATTCCTTAAATTAGGTTTTATAATGAAATGTCTTATTTTCTCCATATATTGTGATTCAAAGTTTTGCTAGATATACTAGTCTGATTCTTTTAAAGTGTGTAGAACCTCCCTCTAAGTCTCATAACATGGACACTGTTAGAGTCTCCATTGAAAAGTCAGCTGCTATTCTAATAGGTTTTTCCTTATATTCTATTTGATCATTGTCTTTGCAGCTGTCAAAATTCTTATTTTGTTCTATACTTTTAATATTTTGATTCTTCTGTGTCAAGTGAACTTCCTTTTGTGGTCCAGTCTATTTGGTGTTCTGTATGCTTGTTTTACATTGGGAGGCATCTATTCCTTAGGGGAGAGAAACTCACTTCTCTGAGTTTCTTGAAAATATTTTTGTGCTTTTACCTGGGTTTCTTTTCCTCCTTTTTTCCTGTTGCTCTTAGATTGGCCTTTTCATGCTGTCCTAGACTTCATGAATGTTTTGTGCCAGGAGAGTTGTAGATTTTGAGATTTTATTTTATTTGGGTTCTTTTTCCTTTTTTAAAAATTTTTAAATTTTTTTTTTTTACAGACAGGGTTTCTCAGTAGCTATGGAGCCAGTCCTGGAACTCGCTTTGTAGACTAGGCTTGCTTTGTTTTGGTCTCACAGACGGTGTTACAGCTTGCAATTGTTTCTTCTAATTTGTTCTCACAAAGTTTTTTTTCTTTCTCCTTTGACTCATTTGATTGCATCTACCTGCACACACGAGAATTACTGAAACAGCAATATTCTGTAACTCACATGTGAGAACATATTAAGGATGAGAAAATGGAAATAGGAAAAAGAAGAGCCTGATTATTATGGAAACACATAGTTTTGTTTTATTTGTGTCTTTGTGCATGTCAGCATGAAAGGGTTGGTGCCAATGGAGGCCCAAAGAAAGTGTCAGATCACAGCTCTCCAGAGATATGGCTCAGCAGTTAAAGCACTGGCTGCTCTTCCAGAGGACCTGGGTTCAATTCCCAGCACCCACAAGGATGCTCACAACTATCTGTAACTCCAGTTCCAGAGGACCTGGTACCCTCACTCAAACATGCATGCAAACAATGCACCTGTAGTTGTATCAAAGAATTCCACAGTAGCTTAGAATGGTGTAAAACAAAGGTTTATTTATTTGCAGATAAACTCAGTAAGAGTAGTGATCCATAGTCCTCTGGGAACTGGAACCGAATCCAGAAGCAAAAAAAGGGCCACACGCGCTTTTCACCTGCACTTATAGTACATGAGATCACGCCCAAAGGAGTGGCTGAAGGAGTTCCCACAGCATGCACCAATGCACATAAAATAAAAATAAATTAATCATTAAAAAAGAAAGAAAAAGATGTCAGACCACCTAGGCTTGGAGTCACACGCACTTGTGAGCCACCTGTCCTGGGTTCTGGGAACAACTTCTGCTCCTCTTTTAAGGCACAAACACGCTTGACTACTGAGCCATCTCTTCAGCCACAGGACAAACCTTTATTATCATGTGTTTCCCTATTCTTGCTTATCTGACTTGTGAAAGATGAATTCACAAAATTGACCTAAATTCACTTTTTCAAATATGCCATTTCCTGATAGCCTAGGGGTTGGGAACTTTAAACAGTTTTTTAATTTTTTTTTTCATTTTTGGTTTTGTTTTTTGTTGTTTTTTGTTTTTTGTTTTTTTAAGGTAAGAGTTCTCTCTGTAGCCTGGCAGTTCTTGAACTTACTCTGTAGACTAGGCTGGCCTCAAACTCAGAGACCCTTGTGTCTCTGCCTCCTGCATGCTGGGATCAAAGGTCTGAGCCACCACTGTCTGGTCTGTTGATTGTTTTTCAAATCTGAAAACTTATTTTGAAGTATAAACTGTCTTCTATCAATTTGGGTATTTTGGGGGCGGTTGTTATTTTTTAAATAGGGTTTTCTTTGTAAACATGGAGGGCCTGCAACTTGCTAAGCAGACCAGTCTTGACTGAAATCAGAGATTCACCTGCTTCTTTTCCGAGTACTGGGATTAAAGGCGTTCACCTATCCACTAACGATGCTTAATATCAGTGTTTCCCAACAAAGGGACACCAAATAGCATGCATGTCAGAGAAAATAAGGTCTTTCTGCTGTCATCAAGAAACACAGCTCACCATCAAAGAAAGATACTGCCATATGTAAAAAGATGGAAAAAGGTATTCAAAGCAAATACACCAATAAACAATTGATGTTTCAGGTGAGTTTCATGTCAAATTAACACAGCTAGTCCTTTGGGAAGAGGTTTTCTCAAGTGAGAAAATGTTCCCATGAGTTTTTCCTGTAGGCAACTGTATAGTGAATTTTCTTCTTTAGTTCATTTTTTAAGAGAGGCTCTTACTCTCGGTATTTCTGGCTGGTCTGGAACATGCTATATAGAATACATTGGTCTTGAACACCTGGAGAAAAACACCTCCCACTGCCAACTCTAACGTTGGATTAAAGGCATGCACTACCATAAGGTATTGCACAATATTTGCTTAACCATGACAAGATGTGTTGCGGGACTTCCAGGCAGGGAGAGAAAGTAGAAGGAGGAATTTAGGCTTGGAAGAAGAAAGAAAAGAGACAACAGAGATGCCAGGAGCCAGTCAGTCAAACACAAAGGACACAGGAAAGTAGGACTTACAGAATGAAATAAAGGTAAAAAGCACCGATGTAAAACACAGATGAATAGAAAAAAGTTAAATTAAGTTAAAAGAGTACATGGGACAAACCTAAGCTAAGTCTGAGCATTTATAATTAATAATAAGTCTCCATGCCTTTATTTGGGAACTGGTTAGCAGCTCAAAGAAAATTCCAACTGCAATAACCCAGTGATCATTGTTTTGATTAAGGATCGATGCAGGTGGGCCCAGTTCATTAGGATCACTTGGACCCCTGCGCAGATGACTCCATGGCATAAAATAACAGACTGAGCTACCTATAGGGAACAAGCCACTAATTAACACTCTTCCATGCCTTCTGCTTCGATTCCTAACTCCAGTTTCATGTCTTCATTTCCTGCTCTGACTTCTTTTGATGGTGATAGACTGTAATGTGAAAGTGGAAAACACTTTTATTGTCCAAACTGACTGTGGACATGGTGTTTTATCACAGAAATAAGAACCCTTACGAAGACAAGGGCATATCTAGTATACTATCAGAAGACAAAATGAACTTCAAGACAAGAAAAACACCCATCCTTATGAAATAAAATAGATAACTCTTAACGTGGGTGTGAGTGACATTATAACTCTAGGGAATATTTTAGGATTAAGATAATTATTCCATGGCCCTGGAAGCAATAGTGGGCCTAATGAGATCCCAAGGATAAATCATTTGGTGTGTCTGTATCATCACTACAGAACAACCATGTAAGGGCTCTTTATTAGCAATCTGTGTCATCCTGGTGCTTGGAGTATTTTCTCTAGTGAATAGAGGCTTTCTCTGTGACCTTAGGCGTGGAAAACCTCTTCTGAAGTTCAAGGGTTGCTTTTCATAACTCTGAATCCTTAGTGGAGTACTGCCATGTATGTCTTTTATATCCATCCATTGAGTAATTGTATTTCCTTGTTGGGAATAGGCCTTGGTGGCTAGCTTTAGGCATGTAATCTGTTTTTAGCAAGGCAGAGGAAGTGGGGAGAAGGGCAAGGCCTGCCAGAACCACATGTTCGAGTGGGCTAGTGTCCCTTTAGTGTGTTTTAATTATATTGGCAGAAATGAATGCGTTGAAACTTGTACCCAAGTGTGAGAAAGTCGTGGGATTTTACTTCATCCCTTATCTTTGGGGTTTATCAAGCCTTACGTGTGTTTCCTTGTGTTTGAATCTACTTGGGGCCTGCTTCTACGCTTTAGTCGTTTATTCTCTTGGGGCAAATGATAGTAATGGACTGAGCTAACTTAGGGCCCTATCTTTATGGGAAGGGCATGTGGCAAATACGGGGTGTGCGAGGCAGTGAGTGAGTGCATCCCAAATCCCAGAGTATGTTGCCTTACAATGCAGTGAAGTCCCGGAAAGGAACAGGTACGGATAATATGTTAGAGCTTTTGTTTTAAAATTTGTTGTTGTTGTTGTTTATTTTTGCTTCCTTACTTGTCTTGGTTTTCCGAGACAGCTTTTCTCCGGTACTATTTTCTGTCCGGGAACTAGTTCTCTGGACCAGGCTAGCCTCCACTTAGTGATCCCGATTAGAAATGCCAGCCACCATGCCGGGCTTCTTTGTTTCGTTTCGGGTCAGGGTCTCACCATGTAACCCTGAATGGCGTTGAATTCACAGAAGTTCGCCTTCTTCTAGAGAGCGGGCAGTCAGGATTTGCAGCTGAGCTTTCCTAAACTGTTTTGATACTTTTCGCGGAGTGAGTACAGTTCGCCAATCAGGGACCATATTACTAAAAGACCCTGAACTGTCCAATCAGGGGTAGGATGGTTGCAGCGCGCGTTCCATAAGCCTTTTTAATGCTTGTTACCGGGGGCTCTTGTGAGTACCTGTTTTGGGCGACTGTGCGTTCTGCTAACTGCGGACCTCTTTGGGAGGAAACCTAGGCACATCAGAAGCACACAATGGTGAGTGTGCGTTGGGCTCCTGGAATCCTGCGGGGCGGGTGTGGGACTTTAGTTGCTTTGGAGTTATGTGACGCCAGCATCTGGGATTTCCTCTGGCGCTGTGCAGTCCAGTGGAAGGCGGAGTCTGGCTCAGCAATGCCTGTGCCCACCTGTGTTTGAAGTGTGCACCCCACAGGCGGCCTTGAGTCCCGAGTGCCCCACTTTTGTGTCCTGTGAAGATGCTTCATCACAATCCCAGAACTCTTGGGTGAGTCCTTGCCATGAACCTGTGCTACACAGATTTTGCAGCGCTGGCGGGTTGTTGATCCAGCTTGTTGATCATCTAGGCTGTGCTGTGTGGGGACTTAGGTATCTGTGGAGTTTTCTTCGGTTTGCGCTGGTTTAGATTTTTTTTTTTATCCCCATTATTACCTTGGATTTCATTTCACTCTCCTTCCCTCCCCTCCCCCATCTGGTCTTACTCGGAATTGTTTCCCCTATCTTTTGGTGTGAGAGAAATTTCCCACAGAGCTGTGTCTCAGCCCCTTAACACCTCATTCAATATGGTTTTGCATTTTTCCTTTTGTTGGGTTTTGTTTGTTGTTTGCTTGGTTGGTTTTACTTTAGTTTTACAAAATGACACTTTTCAAGAAATTTTTTCTTCTTCCCCTGACTGCAGTTGCCTAAAGAGAGAAATTTCAATTTGTTTCGCATTTTATTTGTTTGTAGCAGTTTATTATTTCCATTTATTGAAAACGTTTCTAGTCTCATACGATATATCCTGATTATAGTTTCCCCTGTCTTATCCTTCCAGTTCCTTTCCCCTTCTCTCTAGGTCCACTCCCTTTCTGGCTCTCATTAGAAAAGAACAGGCTTCTAAGAGATAGCAACCAAACATGACGATATATATCATATTATCTGCAAATAGAGATACTTTGACCTCTTCCTTTCCAATTTGTAGCCCCTTGATCTCCTTCAGGTGTCTTTACTGCTCTAGCTAGAAATTAAAGTATTATATTGAGTAGATATGGGGAGATTGCACAGCCTTTTTTTCCTGATTTTAGTGGAATTTCTTTGCATCTCTTTCCATTTAATTTGATGTTGGCTATTGACTTGCTGTAAAATGCCTTTATTATGTTTAGATATGTCCCTTGTATCATTAATCTCTCTTGGACTTTTTCCATGAAGGGGTGTTGGTTTTCATCAAAGTGACAGCTGATGAGATGATTATGTATTTTGTTTTGTTTCCATTTTGTTTATATGGGGGAACACATTTATTTTATGTATTGAATCATCTGTGTATTTCTGGGGTGAAACCTGCTTACTCATGGTGGGTGATCTTTTTGATGTGGCTCTCGGGTTTGTAGTTTACTGAGTATTTTTGCACTCATGTGTAAGTGAAATTGGTCTGTAATTCACTTTCTTTGTTGGATCTATATGTGGCTTGAGTGTCAGCGCAACTGTGGCATAGTAAAATTAAGTGGGCAATATTCCTTCCATTTCTCTTTTGTGGAATAATATGAGGAGCATTGGCATTAACTCTCCTTTGAATGTCTGGTAGAATTCTGCACTGAAACACTTTTTGGTCCTGGATTTTTTGGGCGGAGTGGTGTTGAGAAACTTTTAATGACTCCTTTTTCATGAGGGATTATATTTAAATTGTCTGTCTGATCTTGGTTTAACTTTGGTAAGTAGTACCTATTGAGAAAATTATCTGTATCTTAGATTTTCCAATTTGTTGGAGTACAGGTTTTTAAAACATGTCCTTATGAGTCTCTGGATTTTCTTGGTGTATGTTGTTATGCCCCCTTTTCATTTCTTTCTTTCTTTTTTCTTGTTAATTTGGATATTCTATCTCTGCCTTTTTATTAGTTTGAATAATGGTTTGTCTGTCTTGTTGATTGGTGGTGGTGGTGATGGTGTGTGTGTGTGTGTGTGTGTGTGTGTGCTTTCCCTTCTTGATTATGCTGGTCTCAGATTATTTCCTGTTTTTTCATGGGTATAGTTAACCTATGTAGGTTAGAGTTGTACTTTTAGACTTTCTGTACACTTAGATTTGGAGTAAATATTGGTTAAATTTGACTTTATCAAGGAATATCCTATTTTATCCATTCATGGTATTTGGAAGTTTTGCTGGGTATAATAGTGTAGGCCATCATCCGTGGTTGCTTAAGAGTTTACAGCAGCTCTGCCCAGACTCTGCTGACTTTTAGTTTCCATTGAGAAGTCAGTCTTACTAATAGGTCTGCCTTTATATGTTACTTGGTTTTTTCCCTTACATCTTTTAATACTCTTTCTTGTTCTGTATGTTTAGTGTTTTGGAAAGAGGGGTTCTCTGTAGCTTTGGAGCCTGTCCTGGAACTAGCTCTTGTAGACCAGAGATCACAAATTCACAGAGATCTGCCTGACTCTGCCTCCCGAGTGCTGGGATTAAAGGCATGCACACCACCACTGTCCAGTGGGACTTTCTTTTCTAGTTCAGTGTACTTGGTGTTCTGTATGCTTCTTGTACCTTTATAGGCATGCCCTTATTTAGGTTAGGATAGTTTTTTCTATAATTTTGTTGAGAATACTTTCTGAACCTTTGAAGTAGTATTTTTCTTCCTCTATTTTTATTTTTCTTAGGTTTGATCATTTTATATTGTCCCAGATTTCCTGGATGTTTTGTGTCAGGAGTTTTTAAGATGTAACGTTTTCCTCGCTGGATGTATCCATTTCTTCTATTGTCTCTTCAACACCTGAAATTCTCTCTTCAACCTATTGCCTTCTGTTGGTGAAGCTTGCCTCTGTAGTTGCTGTTCGAATTCCTAAATTTTTCGTTTCCAGAATTCCCTGAGTTTTTTTTTTATTATTATTACTTTTATTTCCATTTTCAGGTCTTGAAAAAATTAATTCATTTCCTTCCTCTTTTTGTTTGTGTTTTCTTGGCTTTCTTGAAGGGATTTATTCATTTCCATTTTTAAGGACCTCTTGAATATTCATGTAGTCAGTTTTAAAGTCTGTTTCTTGGGCTTCAGCTGTGTTGGGATAGTGAGGAGCTGTTGTGGTAGGGTAGCTGGGCTGGAGTGGAAACATACTGCCCTGAATGTTATTGATTGTGTTTCTATACTGCCATCTAGGCATCTGAGCTTGGGGTGAATTACAGGTCTAGGTACTGATTTCTGGATGTATCTTTGTTGGATGAGTGTTTTGTTCTTTGGTGTCTGGTTCCCCTCTGGGTTTTCATAGAGTCTGATGGCTATGCGTTGCCTGGTAGGCAATTGTCTTTGGATCTGATAGTTGTGGCCACTGGGGGTTCCAGATAAAATGTGTTTGTGGGTGTTGAAGCTGACACTTAGGAATGGGGATAAGCCAGGAGTCCTTTGAGGTGCACAGGAGAGAGGAGAGCAGAATGCTCACCCAGGACTGCTTATTTCATCTCCTTGGAATGGGGGGAGACAGTGAAGCGAAGTCACCCCACAGTTGTGCTATAGCACTGAGGATGAGACTTAGGGCTTGGATCTGTAGGAACTGAAGGAGAGGGAAGATCTACAGACCTCCTACTTGCTTCCCAGATGGAAGAGGTCTGTTGGTAGCAGAGAATGCCTGCGCTGAGCGGGGGCTTGGGGTAAAGCAACAAGTGGGAAGAGGGAAGCTAGGAAGAGAAGGTCTGTGGGATCCCCAGGAGATGTGGGCAGAGGGGCAGGAAGGCTGTGTAAAAGTGTTCTATTGCAGAGATGGGGATGAGGCGGGGGTTTGCCTTTGGAGGAGAGGAGGGGGTAGTAAAGGAATTCAGTTCATTTAACTGTGCTCCTGGCCTGCTCAGCTGCTGTGTTCCCAGGGAATAGCTGCAGGTGTTGGAGGCCAGGAAAATGGGATGAGCTGGAGGAAGTAATGTGGGAGGAGAAGGTCTCTGTGATCTGTTGGGGAGAGAGGAAAGGGAGACCACAGCAGGTTTTCTGTAACAGAGCTGGATGTGAGACTCTGGACTGGATCTCAGGAGCAGAAGGGGAGGTGTGGGTCTGCCTTCATCCTACCATTGCCCTGGGAGGAGTGGCATGCAGTGATCAATTTTGAGATTAAAGTTGGAATTTTGCAAAGTTTTCTAAACTTTGCCAAATATGAAAAAGGCCAGCAAGTCTGGTGAAGAGCTTCATGGAATTAAAATTGAATTTCTTTGCTGCTCCTGGTTTTGCTATTTACTGTTTGGATTGGGAGTGTGCTTTCTGTAAGGAGTCATTTTCAAGATTACATTCCTTGGGGGAAAAGTACTAACATTTCAACTCCTTCCTTTAGCTTTCAGATAGCTGGGTCTTGTAGGTAATGTAATTCTGAGCAATTGAAATCTTTGAAATGTTCATCGGAGAGAATGACAAGCAAGCTGCTTACCTGCTGGAGACATTATTTTGTTAAAAATTGAGTGTGGTGTACATTTATAATACATTTATTAAACTTGTGTGTATGGTCACTATGATTTTCATTTTATTGTTGATTTGTATTTAGTATTTAATATATTATTATTTCTTTCTTTTTGTTTTGTTTTGTTTTGCTTTTGGCAACAGGGTTTCTCAGTGCAGCCCTGAAACTAGCTGTGTTGACCAGACTAGCTTTAGACTTGGAGATCTCCCTGGCCTGCCTCATGCATTCTGGGATTAAAGGTTTGATCCGCCCCTTGTGTACCAGCAGGCTGGCCTGGAAAGCACTGCATAGGCGAGGAGAATTCTGAACCTTGATACAGTAAACTCCTCCTCTCTTCCCTTTCCCACACTTTTTTTCTTTTCAGTCATAGCATGTCCACCACATCACATGCCTACTACCATTCCCGTCCCAGTCCCACCTACGCACAGATCCCATGGAGCCCGTCTTCTCCATGCTCTGTGTAGACGCTCAGTCCATTTCGGAATCATATAGGAAGAGGTTAAAAATAGAACCCATATATGAGATAAAGAGACAGCATTTGACTCTGTGCCTTTTGGTTACCTGGCACAGGATAGTTACATTTCCAGTTCCATCCATCATTTCAGTTTGGTCATTACTGAGTCATATACAAATGTGCGCGCGTGCGTGTGTGTGTATGTGTGTGTGTGTGATATGACTGTTATCTGGACATCAGCAGATGGAGATCCAGGCTGATATTTCTCTAGCCATTCGGACTAGAGCAGCAATGACCGTGAGTGCGAGTATCTGTTGTAGTGTATGGATTGTTTTCATTGTACGAGGAGAGATGTGTGCTGGATGAAATAGTATTTCTATTTTTCTCTTTTGAGACAAGCTCACACTGATGGCTTCTTAATTGCAGCAGTTTAAACTCCCACCCATGGTGAGTAAGGATTCACTGTTCTACTCATCCTCCGTGGGGTTTGAGGTCTTCAGGCTTGCGAGGCAAGCTTTACACCTACTTACCTGTATCCTAGGCCTACATCTGTTTTATTGTTTTGTTATTAAAAGACTAACACCATTTAAAATATGTTTATTGTTGGGAATTTCCTACATATAAGTGATGTAATCAAATCTAGACTTTACATCGTCAGCACACTCAACTCTTAATTTCATGTGTCTTTTGGTTTCCTTTTTTAGTTTTTATAACCCACTAAGTTCAGCTAGTGTGTGCAGATGTGTGTGGCCATGCCCTGTAGCATGGCAACATTCCAGTGGCCGCACTCACAGAGAGCAAAGACTCTCCATCTCCAAAATACCATTCATTTCAAATCCTTTTTTGCCTGTGTGTGACCTTCTTGAGGATCATTTCCATTATGCCAAAATTTCTGACTGACAATATTCAAAGTCCTTTGATGACTTTAAGAATTTGAAGCATTCATTTTCCTGACATTGCGCATATTTGTTTCCCTTATGTCTTTGGCCAGAGACCTACTTTAAAACTAAACTGTTCATATTTAACATAGACAGTTATTATTTCTGTAACTGATGTAGTTGTAAGTCAGTAAGAAATCACTTGTTTAGGTTGATCTTCTAAATTAAACACAGGGAAAAAGAATGAGCAAGAAAAAGGAAACATAATTCTTCCCTTAAATTTCAAGTAGCTGGAGATTTGGGTCAGAGAAATTGTCCTAAATTCAAACTGAGGACTCTTACATTGTTTGCAATATGGCAGAATCATCTATTAATCAAATTTTCATTTTTTCCTATTGATTTCTATCTTAATTAGGGTTTCTATTACTGTGGTGAAACACCATGGCCAAAAATCAGTTTGGGGAAGAAAGGGTTTATTCAGCTTACACTTCCACGTTGCTGTTTATCACCAAAGCAAGACAGGAACTCAAGTAGGGCAGGAACCTGGAGCCAGGAGCTGATGCAGAGGCCATGGAGGAGTGCTGCTTCTCATGACTTTCTCAGACTGCTTTCTTAAAGAACCCAGTGTAGCATAAATAATAAAAAACCCAGGGACAGATATTGGGGTTCAGTCTGAAGATCAGAAAAGCAAAGCAGCCAGCCACTGCCTCTTACCTCTACCTCAGACCAAAATGGGAATCCTGCCTCCACAAATCCTCAGAATGAGACTAAACTGAGACCTGTCTCCTTCCATCTTATATTCCTCTCTAGTGTTGGGATTAAAGGCATGCACCACCTCTGCTTGGCCTCTGGTTAACTAGTGTGGTTACTGGGATTAAAGGTGTGTGCCACCACTGCCTGGTCTGTATGACTGACCAGTGTGACTGTTTTACTCTCTGATCTTCAGCCAAGCTTTATTTATTAAAACACAAATGGTATACCACTCTAGCCCAGGACAGAGGCTGGAGAGATGGCTCGGCAGTTAAGAGCACTGACGTCTCTTCCAGAGGACCCAGATACAATTCCCAACAGCTACCTGGCAGCTCACTCCAGTTCTAGGGTCTCTCCCACACTTACACAAACATCCTTGCAGGCAAAACACCAATGCACATGAAATAAAAATGAATAAATTCTAGAACCCAGGACTCTCAGCTTAAAGATGGCACCATCCACAATGGGCTGGGCCATCTCCCATTGATCCCTAATTAAGAAAATGCCTTACAGCTGGATCTTATGGAGCCATTTTTCTCGATAGAGGCTCCTTCTCTGATGACTCTAGCAACCTGTACAATTTCTCATCTGTTCCCGGGGGAAAAACATATCAGAAATGGTCCATCCTCAGCCAACCTTTATTGTAGAACATGGTCGATGATTTTGGTTGATGATTCTTTTTTTTTCTCTGCTCCCCTCCCTGCCACTCCCCTCCCTCCCTCAACCCTCCCCCAAGGTCCCCATGCCTCAATTTATTCAGGAGATCTTGTCTTTTTATACTTTCTACTTCCCACGTAGATTATATCTATGTAGGTCTCTCTTAGTGTCCGTATTGTTGTCTAAATTCTCTGGGATTGTGGTTTGTAAGATGGTTTTCTTTGCCTTATGTTTAAAAACCACCTATGAGTGAGTACATGTGATAATTGTCTTTCTGTGTCTGGATTACCTCACTCAAAATAATGCTTTCTAGTTCCATCCATTTTCCTGCAAAATTTAG
>PVIU01012454.1:0-60041 GCA_004026605.1 Ondatra zibethicus | reverse complement strand
TTCCAAGATGTTGTTTGCTACCACAGGGTTCTGCAGATCCATCTTCGAGAACCAGCTGCCTAGAAAGATGCAATTTAAGCTGAAGGTCTCTCTGAAGTACAGCTATGATCTTTGTCATTCAGATTGTTTACAAAGGCCAAGGGTCACCAATTACTTTGCCCCCAGAGCTAGATTGTGGAATGCCAGGAAATTGCTTTCAGTGATACTGCAAATTAAAAAACAGAGTCACGGGGCCTCTGAAGACATCGATTCTCCAGCCTGCGGCTTCGAAAGTGAGGTCAGATGCCTCCCACGTCCGCTGTCCTGTCTGTAAACCCGGCTGCATGTGTTTCCCTAGTTTGAGTAAAAAATACACTTTGTTTTAGGGGTAGATAAGCTGCCTTGATAGCACACTTCTGCTTTTACTTAGAAAATTATTACTCCCTACACATGTAATTATCCTGCCTTATAGCCTACTCTTTTCACAAAATCAGAACAAACTGAAGAGTAAATCCATAATCTCTAAAATGGATATACATTTTGAAGTGACACTATCCAGCCTGCGAAACCAGCCTAAACATGGTTTCTGGCTCTTAACTGTTAAGATTCTGTGTTTATCTATCTGTGTGTCAAGATCCACTTGATATTTGTTCATTTTCCTGGAAGCATATTGATAATCTCTTGTACATTTTCTGTTACAATTGGTTTTCTTTTCATTTGTTCCAGAGACAGTTTTTCATTTGTTCAGGCATCTTCTGATTAACTCATTTTTTTTCCAGCTGGTTTTGTGCTCATTTTCCCTACTTTCTCTCTGGTATTTAAATCTCTTAATGTGAATCACACAAACACTGTCTCTGTGTTCTTTGATCTGCAAAAAGTGCTACTCCTTCACCTGAAGTATTACTAATTCCCCTAATTTTTATTTTAGCAGTGTGGTGATTCTCTGGGGAGTGGTGTTATTGGGTATTTGGATTGTATCAGGATCCAATTAGACTAGTTAAGGTTATTAACTTCTTAAATATTTGCCTGATTTTTATCTGTGTTTTCTCTCCACCTCCATGGTTAGTTGAGTACCATTCTGCTGCTTTAGATACAAACACTTAGCAAGGTCGGATCCTGCTAATAGGGAGATTAGTGTAAATGTGATTTTCCACAGTTCAGGCTTTTATTTTCCACCTTCCTTTTCACAACAGGGGGCATCTACTATGGTTAGCTTTATATGTCAACTTGGCTGGGATATGAACTACCCAGATATTTGGGCCAGCACTATGGGGCCTGCTCCTGAGTGGATGTTTTTGGTTGGCATTTAAATCAGTGAGCTGAGCAAGCAGACTGTCCACTTTAAGGCAGTGGGCCTTGTCTGTTCAGTTGATAGACTGAATAGAATAAAACTACATCCTTGAACCATAAGTAATTTTCCTATTTTGTCTGACTCTCTGGAAAATTCTAACCAATACATCATTTCAAATTTCACATGCCTTTAACCAATTTTTATTTTATTTTCAACTGTTAATCTTCTCTAGTAGTCGCCCTGATTTCAATAAATGTTAATTCCATCTTTCTAGATTCTTGGGACAACATTCACGCAACCATCCTTGGCTTCCATTTTTCTAGAACATTCTACAATAATTCTTCAGAAAACTCCATTGGATCTGACTCCAAAATGTAAGTGGAAACTTCGTTTGCCCTCTGCACCTGCTCTGACACAAGTCACCGTTGTCCTAAGTCTTACAGTAGTCAGCTATATCCTAATTGGCTACCAAATGTTTCCAATTGTCGATTTCCAAGTGTGGAAATATGAGTCAGATCAGTCACTCTTATGCTTATAAACCCACAAGAACCCCAACAAAAGCAACAGATAGGCCTTTCCAACTGCTCACAGAGAGCCGCCATGGTTTTCCCTGCCGCCTCTCTGTTCTTATCCTCTTCCACCCCTGGCCCTTCCCAAGAGCGTTGGCTGCCGTGCTGGTGTTCTTGCTTTGCCTCCAACTGTACCAGTCGCCTCTGCTCTAGGACTCTTCACAAACACTACTCTGTTTTCCTGGGTTCTCATCCTCATCCGCGGGGTAGTAACATCCTAACAGTTAGGAAACAGTAGCCCTTTCTTCCTGTGGCCATTGTACCTCCATATTTACTCCATTGTAACTGTCACCACTACACACAGTACAGGTGTGTTCCGACCTCTTGGCTCCTGCACCGGATTATAAACTCTACGATGGTAAAAGTCAGTATAGGGTGTGTTCCCTGTGGGTTCTCTAGCATCAGATCTTGCCTGGCACAAGGCAGGTGCTTAAGAAATATTTGCTGACTGGATTAATGAGCATTTGTTGGTGACCATTTAGTATAAAAATGAATGGTTGCACACTTCTGAACAATATACTATGGATCTGAGGGAAAGAGATTGCTTTTATCTATAGCTAGGAAGGAAGGCTCTCCCCAGGAAGCTCTTCCCTGAACAAATCCCATTGTAGAATGCAATGAAAGGTGATGTAATTAGGACAGGAAGCTGAGGGTACAGTGGTTATCACTTGGGCTTCCTGTTAGGCAGCCTTGGATTCGCTTCCTGACCCTGCCACTTGATTACGAGTTTAGTGCCCTTCGGCTGGACCCTTCACCTGGCCCTCCGTGAATGCCCGTTTCCTGAGGCTAACCCGTGAACTAAGGAAGACTACATGCTATGTCTGGCTAGAGTCTGATGGACAAGAAAGCGTGAAGCTCGGTAACTTTTTCAGATGCACAGAGAACGGTGGCCACACGGGAGAGACGAATCAATGAAAGTTGTCAGACACAGGAGCTCCATGGCCTCGTGTTGTTGAACTCGGGAGTTATACAGAAGGGACATGCAACCAGTGGGACCTTTATCCACAGGTGCCAGGAATTCCTAGACGGCATTGAGTAGGATTATGGTAAGAGTGATACAATGTGCGTATACTCCCGCTAGTCGCTAGTCGGTGTGAAGAGGAAGCAGACATGTGAGTACGCGCTACTACTGTAATGCAGAATTTATAGACAAACCTGGCTTCTAACCTCAGTCCTGCAATATTCTTTCAAGGTGTCCCGCATCTGCGTGCTGGTATAAAGATTAAATGTGCTACTTCATTTAAAACCCTAGGACATTATCACATAGTAACCCTACTACTACTACTGAAGACACCATGAACATTAGTAGCTATGCTCAGAAGCCCCTGAACTCGAACCGACCTGAATCCATTCTTCCTGATGACTAGCTTTCATGCTACCAGAAGGCAAACTTCCAGAGAAAGGAGGCCACCGACAGTCCCACGCTTCCCGCCATGTTACCTATAAATAATGACCTACAACTGTCACTTTACTAAACCAGCATAATCCCTGACTACGATCTAAACATTTGCCCTTATACCCACAGATGAGGATAATCCTCACTCCTCATCAAGGAAAACTTGCTTTTCAACACATGGAGACCATTACAGAAAACCACAACCAATCAAAATGCAGAGTTGTGGAGCCCAGTCCCAGGGGATACATCTAGTACAACTCCTATACCTAAGACTCAGGGATCATTACAGAAGCAGGGCTAGAGAAAATGCAAGAACCAGAGAAATTGATAATTTGCTGTGAGATTGTGTCCCCTAGGAATGGCGGAAGCTGTAATCACGAAGTCTCACATTTGAGCTGAACCAAGAAAGCTACACTAGACCTCATGTGGACAGGGTGGCGCAAAACCCAGGAATCCTCAACCCTACACAAAGAGCTACAAGCAAATAAGGAAATTTGAGAGTAGGAGAAATAGTCTTCCCAGGGAATAGTTCACCAATTGGTTATCCAACACCAAATGGTCAGTCCTGAAAATGTATAGTATATGCAAGTAACATTATATGTACTGAGTAGGTTGTATTTATACATTAGGAATATATGCATAGATAACAATTGGTGAAAACAAAGACCATGAAGGAAGGAAAGGAGACATGTATGGGAGGACTTGGATAGGAGAGAAGAAGAAGAAAATGATGTAATTATATTATAACCTCAAAAAATAGAAGAAAATTAATGAATAAATAAAATAAAGTTCCAAAGGGGGTAGGCCATTCTGATCTAGGAACACTACGTCTTGACACTTTCCAGAACCTCCTTAAAGTAGTGACATTTGGATAGACAAGAATACACCCTTAGGGCCTGTATATATGGAGGCAACTAGACTTAGATCTTGTAACTGCTCAAAACAAAAGAAAATTCTGGTGTTTCTGTTTTGCATCCCTCCACAAGTTAGGGTCTTTAATTACTGTTAAAAATGCCTGCCCTGATGTTACTGAGCCACTGATCCTACACTAAACTCACATCGTCTTCAGATGCACAAAGATTCAAGTCGAAGACTATTTCAGAGCAACCATGCATAGGGAATACCGCAGATGCTACTGTTGCCATGGAGAACAGACACAATTCACACCTCTGAGCAGGGCGGTAGAAGCCAGCACCTCTACCTTTGCTTCCCAGAAAGCTAAAAGCAACCACTGCTACCTTTGCTATTCTAAGAGTATCTACTAGAGGCCAGAGATTTCCTCTAAGTGGAGGACCATCAAACAGGGACAGGCCCAGATTACACTAGAGCTGTCAACAAGGCCAGTAAAGAGATCTTCCCGAGCTGGGAGGGACCGGGATGAGGACAGTTCCCCAGACACAGAAGAAAGCCGTTTTAAGATTCTCAAAGACCACACACACAACAGTTTCTGCTGCTGTTCATAGAAATTGCAACCCCAGAGGCAAAGAATATTGACTAGGGAGTGATGAGAGAAGTTGAGTCTGGAATGTCAGCAGGACGTGTCTGGCAGGTATCTGGAACCATGGATTACACTCTGGAGAAGTCACACACACGTGAAGATTTATACACCTAAGTGGAAGCAGCTGCTTGCTTAACCCCTTAAGAGTAGTTTATGTGCATTTGTCCTTGACAGTGTTTCAATTTTAAAAATATAGAGACAGCCAGCAAAGTAAAATTTAAAAATGAGGCTCAGAAATCTAGGGATTTTGGCATTGCTAAGCGATAAAATACATTCTTATCAGCTAAAATAATGTCAAATAAATCGAGAACCTCTGGGATTCTTTAATTCCTGGACTGTTAGTCTTAATGGACATAAATTGATTAATAATTATGTTGATGCATTGAGAAAAATCAGGTAAGCTTTTAGGCTTGGTATTGAAATAATTTGCCAATTTGGGGGCTTCTTAAACAGACTTGACAGTATTTTCTTCCTTCCTGCTCTCAGTGAATTTCAGTTTTGAATGGTTTCCCTACTTCTTCAGATGGTTTTATCAGTCAAGGATTGGTCAAAAAGCAGAATTACTATCTGATAAAATGTAAAGAACCCACAAGTGCTCAGTCTTATTTCCTTTTTTTTTTTTTTTTGCTTTTTCGGGACAGGGTTTCTCTGTAGCTTTGGAGCCTGTCCTGGAACTAGCTCTTGTAGACCAGACTGGTCTTGAACTCACAGAGATCCGCCTGCCTCTGCCTCCTGAGTGCTGGGATTAAAGGCATGCTCCACCACTGCCCGCTCAGTCTTATTGCTTTGTGGAAGATGGAGATGGGGGCGGTTGTTGCTGTGGAATTTTGACTTGGAATATATCTTGGAGCCTAAACTATGGAAAACATTGTATACATTAGACCAGTAAGTACAAAAGAAAGCTGGGTGTGACCAAAAGAAGGACAAAGAAGACCTTGCTTTGATGGACTAAATCCCCACAAGGTCAACTTGGAAAATTTGGAGACCATGACAGTGTCTCATGACTTTGACTCTCAGGTCTGCTGATACCTGCTGAAGAACAATGCGTAATTTTCAATACAGAGTTGCACATACACATTCTCCTGGTCTTGGTGAAGGTGAAGGAGTGAACCGCCTGGGAACTGGAAGAACAGTGAGGTCAGATGCTGAGTCATAAAACCCAATCCAGGCAGCATAGAAAAGATGGCATCCAGCTGACTCTGCTTCAAATGTGAATGTCAACTGCCTCTTATGGCCTGAGCCAACCCAGAACCTTCCATGGAAGGGAATTTGAGGAAATGCAGAACCACTCCACCCCCACTTGGCTAGACTGATTCATTACAGTCATTAGAATATGTATTCATAATATTTACATTTGATAATTCATCTGACTCTATGGAATATTAATCCTCACTGAACAAAAGCCCTGTATTACACTCTTCACAAATTGCATTTGTCATGAATTGACTATAAACATGTTTTTGATATAGGGTCTTACTGTTTAGCCCTGGCTGTCCTAGAACTTACTACATATAACCAGGCTAGTCTCAAACTCACAGAGATCTGCCTACCCTGCCTCCTGAATGCTAAGATTAAAGGTGTGATATCATCACACTTAGCCTACAAACACTTTTTGAAAGATGTATTTATTTCATTTTACGTGTATGAATGTTTTACCTGAAGCATGTCTGTGTGCCACATGCATGTCTGGGGTCATCCACAAAGGCCAAAAGGGGACATTGAATGCCCTGGAAATGGAGTTACAAATGCTTGAAAGCTAACATATAAATGCTTGGAATCAAACCCAAGTCAGCTGGAAGAGCAGTAAGTGCCCTTGGCCTCTAAGAAATTCTCTAGCCCCCCAAAAAGAAATGCTAAATACACGTCTTTAAAAACTATGGTGTTCTGCATATCTTGAGTACGCCTTGCATTTGAGTATTTAATATTCTAGCACACACACTAAACTCTGAAAGATGAAGAGTCCCAATGGTATCTTTTAAACTAAGTAGACCAAAGGAGAATACTGTTGCCTGGGAAGGAAGCTCATTGCTTCTCTCGTCGCTCCTGGAGCAGATTCTCCTGGAATGACTGCAGGGAAACTGTGCTTCCGGACTTGATTGAAGTTCCTGTTATATTATGGCCGTGTGTGTGTGTGTGTGTGTGTGTGTGTGTGTGTGTGTGTGTGTTATATGAAGCATGTACGCATATGTAGATGCCAGGCTCTCTCCACTGTACTGTCTTTCAAGGGTCTCTCCCTGACCCAAAAGTTCTCATGAGCTCTCTCAGGTTCTAATTGTCTACCTCCACCCCTTTCTGGAATTATATAGACAAGAAGAGTCCAGCCTGCCTTTTTATGTGAGTGCTGAGAATCAGACTCAGACCCTTGTGTTCACAGAGCTAACACCGTTGCCCACCGGCTCATCACCCCAGCCTTTCACTTCCTTTGAGACTTCATTATTCTTTGCTCATCTTTCTCTTTTTCCCACTTAGAACCTCAGACTCGCCTTCTCTCCTGGAGCTATTTCCCTCTCTCACTCCTTAAGATCGTGAAATCAAGAAAGGAAGAATAGGAGGAAGAGGAGAAAGAAGAAGGAGAAGAAGAAGAAAGAGAAGGAGAAGGAGGAGAGGAAGGGGAAGGGGAAGGAGGAGGAGGAAGAGGAGGAGGAGAAGGAGAAGGA
This sequence comes from Ondatra zibethicus, assembly GCA_004026605.1. NCBI lineage: Eukaryota > Metazoa > Chordata > Mammalia > Rodentia > Cricetidae > Ondatra > Ondatra zibethicus. Next base: position 52,651 of record PVIU01012454.1, on the reverse strand, counting down.
GGAGGAGGAGGAGAAGAAGAAGAAGAAGAAGAAGAAGAAGAAGAAGAAGAAGAAGAAGAAGAAGAAGAAGAAGAAGAAGAAGAAGAAGAAGAAGAAGAAGAAGAAGAAGAAACTTTCTTCCTGGTGAAATGAGGTTGGAGCCACACACACTTGTCTTTTCGGGTTGCATCTGAGCTTGCAGTTATTTCTTTTTTTCCCTCTCAAAATACATAATAAATCAATAGTATTTGTCGTGTTCTTTGTGAGTTAAACTGTGAGAAATAGTAGTTTGTTTGAATATATTATTTCTAAAGCCTCTTCTACTGAGCATGATGGTGCAGCCCTCATCTCACTACTTGGCAGGATGAGGCAGGGGGATTGAGAGTTCAAGGCCAGCCTGGCCCATATCATAAGATCCTGTGACAAAATAATCGAATGTGCAAGATCTACTTTTAGATATGTGCCTTGCTCCGTGTGCAGGTAAGCACATAGGTCAAGTCAGTGGCTGTATCGGTGGATGGGGATGTGACCATGGGCACAGGTGCAGCATCAGAAAGAAGGACACCACTTCAAGTCATTTGCTTATGACTAATTTTATATATTGACATTTCTGCTTTTATAAATCTTCATAGATTTTTCCATTGCAGGATTTTTTATTAAATAAAATTCTTTACGATTTTGCCAGTAGATCTACTGACATTATAACCTGCAGAAGACTTGAGAATTTGAGATTTTTACATCATACATCAGTGATAATTCAAGCCCTGGGTTGTGTGCAGACCACAGGGGTTGCTGGGGGTGTTTATGAGGCACAGAAACATGGGAACTAAAATTTTTAATGTTGGCTTTCTAAATCACATGGCTCTCACCACATAGACAAATACACTGCCCAAGTAACTTGCATGTAAAATAGTCTCATTTGATCAAACACTGCTGACGTGCAATGCCTGAATACAGATCTTGTGATTAGTGGGGTGCTAGATTTAGGTTTTTCTCCTGTATAATATCACACAATACCTACTAGATCACGACCCTGTAGTTAAACCACAGTTTGGGAGGAGAAATTTGAAACGAGAGACTTCTCATGAATATTTTTAGATGTGATAATGGTACCATGATTATATACATTAAAATATTTTTAAAATTCTCATTTAGAAATGCACACTGGGATATTTACACATGAAATACTCTGGTGTCTTGGATTTAATTCAAAATAATATTTTGCTGAAGAAAAAAATAGATGAACAGGACTGGCTTTCTGTGGTAATTATTGAGGTCGGGCGATGCATGCATGAGGGCTTATTATGTTCATGCCACTGCTTCTGTTCATGTTCAGGGTTTTTCATGACAAACCTTAAAAAATTTAAGCCCCAGTACTAGATCATGGAGCCAATGAGAATGGACCCCAGCGTCAAAATGAGCAAGACTGTCATTGCAGACTGGCCAGTTCCCAGCTCTCCAAGCAGAAGAGGGGCGTGAAGCTTACATGCGATATCACAAAGCATCTTCCAATAGCCCAAGCACGTCTGTCATCATTACTGTCTCATCTAATACATATGTCATCACGGTCACTGTCGCTGTTCAGAAGAAGCCTTTCTCTCTGTAGCAATCTTGCCTCATCGTCCGCTGCAGTGTGGAATATGTGTTAGGTAAATATAAGACGCCAATGACCTTCATAGGGCCTGAGCAAGACGGGATGTTTAGAAGGGGTCTCGGACTCCTTGCAGCAGGGAAATGAATGGGTTACACTGTAGGACGGGAAGGGAAGGAAACAGGAAATGCTCATGAAGACAGAATCTTACCACGATCAAAACAATGTGGTGCCCCACGCCCAGCTGCAAAGTGAGCCTCTTCACTGCAAAGTATCTTTAGTCCGTTTGGCCTGAGGCTGGATGGTGGCATAACCGGCAGATTTTCTTCTTTGCCAAAGAAACCGTCCAACGTTGAACCCTTGTTACCTCTTCCCGGTCGCCTTTCCTTTCTCATTCTGGTCGCCTTGTGCTTTCTTTATGGGAACAAAGCTGTTAGAGTAAAGAAGGCCCAGATACACAGACGCGCATGCCTCCAGGTGCCTTGCCAGAGACAGGAAATTAACAAAATACTCCTTTCACTGGAGTCAATGTCCTGGAACTTTATCCTCAATACAGACCACTTGCGCATGAAAAGTCAAGGTAAATTGCTTCGCAGAAGACATCTAGGCATTTAGGTGAGGGAGCTCCTCAGGATATTCCAAAGCTCGTCTTAGTGTATAGATGGCTGTGGAAACAAACCCTGGTGCTGTAGTTGCTGTATGGATCGGCAGATTTCATGGATAAACAACCCTAAGAACAGAGGTCCAAGCCTTCAGAGCACTGCGTCAGCTTCTGCGGCACATGGAACACCTTGACCCTCCTCTCCTTACAGCTGGCCTGCTCTCGTTTCCAAACAGTTCAATTGCTGCCTCTCTGTGCTCCAGGGGAGCATGTCGTCACCTCAAGATCCACAGGCTGTTGTCTCCCCACCATGTCAGAAACACCCTCCTGCCGGGTGTGCCGTGACTTGCTTCCCTGCTTCTTCTCGGTGTTGATCAGATACAAATGTATTCCTGTTGTTGCCTCTGACAGCTAGCTGATATTAGAGACACCTACCTGACCTCATTCTGTATCCTTTTTCTCTGACTGACCCGTCTGTATCACATTTACCATGTGTAAACACAGTGTTTCATTTAGGTGGCTACTATCAAGCATTCTTTTCTCAATAAAGGTATGTAGCTATGGATGCTTTATGCCTTTTAAAACTTTTGTTATTTTATTGTGTGCGTGTGAGTTTTTTCCTGCATTTATGTATGTGTACTACCTGCATGCAAGGCCTGTAGAAGTCAGAAGAAGACAGCAGATTCATTGAAACTAGACTTATAGTTGATTATGAGCCAGCATTTGGGCCCTGGGAAATGAACTCAAGTCCTCTGCTCAAGCGGCAAGTGTTCTTGACCACTGAGCCGTCTCTCCAGTCCTTATTCTTCAATAGCTCCCCAGTATTTAGAACCTTACCTGGCACATAGACACCCTGAAAAAAATAGGGATATAACGGAACGAATGATGGATGAACAAATTAAACCAACAAGGAAAATCAGTGCAAAAATGTAAAATTTGCAGCTATACACAGTAGCTCAGTATTTATTCATTTTATTCCACGTCCTTTCATGATAAAATCCTCAACAAATTAGGTACAGAGAGAAATACTTCCATATGACGGCACTAAATTGTCCGAACGCGTAGACAACGTCATAGTAAACCTGGGAACACAAGAAGTATTTTCTCCAAAATCTGGAACAAGAGAAAGGGTTTTCTGTTTTGTCATGTCTGTTCAACACACTGGAAGTCATAGCCAGAGCAATTAGGTAAGAGAGAGAAATAAATAACATACCAATTGGAAAGGAAAAAGACAAATTATCCCTGTTTGCGGACAACACAATTTTATATAGAGAAAAATCTAAGTCCTCTACCAAGAAAACTGTTTGGACTGGTAAATCCAGTAGTTACAGAATGCAAAATCAACATGCAAAAACCTGGAACACAGCTCCGAGCCAATAGCACACTTGCTAAAAATGAAAACAAGAAAGCAATCCCATTTCCAATTGCCTCCAAAAAAAGACTATGAATAAATTTTACCAAGGAGATAAAAGAGATCTACAAAGAAAATTATAAGACACTGAAGAAAGATGTTAAAGATGACACCCAAAAGGGAATGACATATCTTCTACATAGATCGGAAGAGCGAATTTTAAAATATCCGTATTACTCAAAGTGGTCTGCATAGTCTGTCTCCATAAAAGTCTGGTGATACTCATCCCATGAATCGAAATGACTCATAAAATTCCTATGCAGGCACAGAAGACCCCAATTAGCCAAAGCAAACATGAACAAAAGGCATGGAGAGGTGGCTAAGCAGTTAAGAGAGGATGCTGCTTTTCCAGGGGACCAGAGATTGGTTCCCAGCATCCATGTCGAGTGGCTTACAACCATCTGTAACTCCAGTTTCCAGGGATCCAGTGCCCTCTTTTGGCCAGTACTAGTACTGCATTCAGGTACGCAAACTTGTACACAGACACACACACACGCACACACAACTTTGAAACTATTACACGACTGGTGAACTTATTCATGGAAACTCTTCTTAATGAGTAGGTAGTGGTAACTGCCCATCTCACATCAGCCTTTGCAGATACTGGATTCTGAGTCAGTGCAGCAAGCTATGTAGTGAGTGAGCTGTGTTTGCAGAGTTCTATGTATAAAACAAAGGGCAGAAGCCTGGTGTGGTGATACACCCAGAAGATGGAGAGTCACCACAAGCTTGTCCTGGCCAAGGAAAGAAAACAATGTAAAGTAAAATAAAAAAGAAAATATGGAGCTTGGGAGTTGGCTCCTTTTTTGAGAGCACTTGTTGTATAAACACGAGGACCTGAGTTCAAATTTCCAGTGCCCACATAAAAGTCAAGTAAGTGTGAGACCCTGTGTCAAGGGAATAAGCAGAGGGTAGTTAAAAATAAAATGTCTGACTTCCTTCTCTCTGGCCCCCAAATGTGTGTGCAAGTTTCCATGTGTGCGCCCCCCCACACAGAGTAACTAAAAGGCAAGAGCAAAGTGTTCCCCTTGACCTCACTCCTGGCATTTCCTAACAGGAAGGTGGAGTCTGTCTGGTGGGCGCTCATCACAGAGCTGTCTAATGAACTCTAAATAGGGTCTTGCTGTTGGGTTGTAGCCCCTCTCCTGCGCTCCCTCCCAGGAAAAGAGCTCTCCTTCAGAATGGTGTTATCAGGGGCGGCAGCTGTTTCTGGTGGATGTAGAATTAAGTAAACAGTTACGACAGTGGAGCTTTTACTAAGATGATTTAATAAAGCTCATTAATGCTTTACTCAGCTGACCCAGATAGAACACAAACCTCAAGCCTGCTCCCCAGCAACGTGTCATCAAAACAGATCCACGTGTTAAATGCATGCCCGACGTTAAATTTCAATTTTAAATTTAATCAAATATGTTAAGACAAAAATATGGAGTGTCAAGGGAAAAATACTGGTAAATGTGGTGAACGTTTTCCACCCGTTTCTAACCTTCTGTTTTCTAACCTCGGTGTTTGTTCTACCTCATTAGGACAGCTCCACTCTTATGTAACACATGCGGTTACTTCTGAGATCAAAGATTAAAGCTATTAAATCAGTCGATAGAAAGCCAATGAGTAGCTAGATATGACGTCAGCTCTCAGCAAACATCCCTTTGTCTTTCGATTGTGTCCGTAGTCATGATTCAGCAAGAAATCACCTGACCCAGCAAAATCCACCTGTGATGCATTTGCTGCTGAGCCTTGGCGAGAACAGAAGGAAACATGGGTGCTTTGCCTCTCTAGGCAACTTCGGCCACCACTGGCCACTGGGGCTATCACTGAGACTACTCCAGGAACCTAAGGCTCGTGTTGCATAGCTTGTGGTCTCTCAGGCCTCCTTCAGCTGATGGGAGTGGAAAGAGAAGGGGGTTCCATGTTTTGTTACTGGCAGTAAAAATCAAGCCCGACTGTCAAATTTGCACAATATTAGACTTAGGTGAGAAGCCATATTAATAATAACAGGCACTGTTGATTGAGTATTTCTCCTGAGCACTAATGCACTTAGTCCTCTTGCTAATCTTCCCATGTGTCCCTCCCCAAGGCAGGAATGAAGACTCCTGGGGACCAGGGGCTCAGGCTAATCTAGGATAGATGGGCTTGAACTTGAGGACTGATTGGCACCTGTATCCACCCAGGATTCTCAAATGCCTCTTGATGATGTCAATAACAGTGCAGCATCATGACAAATGCTGAGGGGGAGAAGGAAGAGGCTTTGGGGTCAGAACTTGAGTTTACATTAAAGCTCCAAGCTGTAGCAGACTTTAAACAAGGACTTCGATGAGCCTAGACCCAGCAACGGGTGTGGCTTTCATGGGTGGGCTGGGTCTCTCTGTATTTCCTTTTCTTCCTATCCTTGTTCTTCTTACACTCCGTTCTCCCTTCCCACTCCCTGCGTGAACACTGTGCTAAAATCCTACCAGTTTGTGGAAAATCCCACGTGGCTAGTTGCATAGTGTTTACTAAAATGGACCTGAACACGCTAGCTCCTCAAAGTGAGTCCAAAGGATTGTTTCAGCTCAGACAGAGCATCCTTCCTCACTGAATTTGTTTTTCTGAAGACTTGTGTTTTGTAAGGTATATCTATTATACCAGTAGGAGCTACCAACTTGAGGTTCAACATTATCTAACACTTCCTTCCTGTGGGACTTCTCAGAACATTTATTCTCTAATATATATCAGAAATCTCCAAATATGCAATATTTCCTAAATAAATTCCCTAACAATGCCTTTTTAAAGTTTTCTTAAACTACCTTTCAGGATGATATTTTATATTTTAGCAAGAAAAGCTGTGGGAATGTCTTGGAGTTGGGAGGTACAGATTAATAAATATAGGACTCAAAGACTGCATAGCCAGCCCGTGGCTTGGAAGATGAGCGGAAGTCCTAGCCTGATTCATCCCCGCCTTGCTTTGCTCACACCTGAGCTTCATTCACACCCCTGGTTCATTTGTGGAGCTGAAACTGCAGCTTTTTGAGAGCCCTGCAGCCTGGCCCAGATAGTACAATAGAATTCCAGAAGGCTAACTCGTTGTTTATCTCTCCAGCCTCCTGAGACATTAGGGACAGTGAGGAGGAATCTCAGTGGAAGACACATGTGGGTCAAGGCCTTGTGAAGACTTTGAGAGAATCAGAAGATAACTAAAAATGAACCAGAGAAGGATAGAGAAGAAGCATCTGAAAGTGGTCATCCCCCAACAGAATCTCCCTGGATCAACCTTTACCCAGTGTTGTTGACTGGGCAGGCGTAAGGACTGTGCAGGTTGCACAGTACCAACTCTTTAAGTGTGCTCATATTTCTAGAATGTTGATTTGGGGAAGATGACTCATACCTGAATAATGCTCTAGAGATTTAGGCATATGATGCCATGGTTACAAGAATGTGTAAAACCACAGTTACAAGAGTGTATAACCCATGGGTACAGGAGTATGTAACCCCATGATTCCAAGAGTGTGCAATCCATGGCTACAAGAAGTGTAAGCCAGTGGTTACAAGAGTGTTCAACCCCATGGTTACAAGAATGTGTAATCCAATGGTTATAAGAGTGTGTAACCCCATAGTTAAAAGAATGTGTAACTCAGTGGGTACAAGAGTGTGTAACCCCATGGTTACTACAAGAGTGTGTAACTCAATGGGGACACAAGTGTGTAACCAATGCTTACAAGAATGTGTAACCCATGCTTACAAGAACATTTAGCCCAAGGTTACAAGAATGTTTAGCCTCAGGATTGCAAGATGAGCTTGAATATTCATCCAGGAACCAAATGGACCAAGAATGGATTCTTACAAAGCACTATTTTGGTTGAGTAATAACTATGCTTTCCATTAAACACATTCTTTTTATTTTTCCTGAGACCGTTTCTCTGTGTAGCCCTGGCTGTCCTGGAACTCACTTTGCAAACCAGATTGACCTGGAACTCACAGATCTACCTGCTGCTGCCTTCTAAGTGCTGGGATTAAAGGCCTGTGCTACTACCCCTGTGCATTAAATGTATTCTTAAAGATAGGACAAAAAACTCAAACTTACCACCTCACCAGCTAACGAGACACAAGAAATGATCAGAATCCCGTGATGATATGATTTGGACAAATGAACTGCATTTTAATTTAATCTCTGTGTTTCTTTCAGAATATTTCAGTAAGCTTTCTTTCTTTTTTTTTTTAACATTTCTGTTTCCCAAAGGCAATCTTACCCTTATATTCCTCTATACAAACAAGAGAACACATCAAAGTTTCACTTGTCAAATCCTAGCATTACCATCAAACTGGGGGTGAATCTTTGCTTGAATTTTAGAGCTAGCCTGTACCTGAGAATTAATTCAAGCTTACGGAGGGGCTGCCTGAGCCCCCACACTCTGCTGGATACTTAGGATTGTCTGTAATCTGCTTGACTCCCTTCCATACCTGACAAAAGTCACTTCCCAGATCTACTCAGAAATGATAAATTTTTGTAAAGTGCGTTTCAAGTGTGTGTGATGAATATTTAGCAATCTTTCCAGGATTGCAGACCAGGAGATAAATCAGCTAGCTCCTTTGTCCCTTTGAAAGCAGTGACATATTCCTCAATGGGATATCAGATTGTCCTATTAAAGCAATAAGTACTTTTTAGTTAGGTAAGGATGAAAAATGTGTGCTCACAACCCACGTGGCAAAATTTCACATTTTCCTACAAGTTTGGAGACCCTATTTTTAGTTATTTTTATTATCAATTTTTTTAAGTGTTAGAGAGATGGTGAGTGGTGAAAGACTCCCGCTCTCAAGCCTGATAACCTCACACCAACCCCGAGAATCCCCACGGTAAGAGGAGAATCAAGTATCACACTTTGTCCGTTGACCTCCACAATACGCTGCATTACATGGACACAGAGAAACAGCAAATAAATGAATGTAAAATAAGAAATTTCAAAGTCCCTTAAAAGAAAGACGTTGGTTTCTAACCAAAAGAAAATGTTCTCATTATATCTAAGTGTGAAATCTTGAGGTGAGAGAATTTTTCAAAGTGTGGTCCAAAATAATAGTTCAGTGCGTTACATAACTCAGAAGTATATATCTTTAAAGTGAAGTTATAAATGCTTAATTGTGTTAAAAATAACTCTTAAGATTTAAATAGATGAGAAATATCATCTGTGTTTCTCAGTCAGGAGTCTAGCAAAGTAAGAAACTCTCCAAGCTCCTTTTAGAGTCTGACAGTTTCCATGCGCAAACATGGCTAGAAGAATCTTGGTCACTTCAGCCCCGCTCTGGCTTTCAAAAGCACCGTCTGATTTTCCCACAATGCAGCACTCATGCATGTGACTAGCTGTCTGGTTATTGAGCACAAATATTTTCCTGTCAATAGAAACATGCCAATGGGTGGAACTATAAAAACGTAAGTGATTCTGCGCAAATGTGGGTCTGAATTATACTACTTATTTTGGGATCAAAGCCAATCTTGGAATTTCTAAACAGAGGAGTCACAGTCCAGTCCCTGGGACACTATGGATTTCTGGCTGCTACAGTTCAGTCATCTGGGTAGGGAGAACTTTCTGTTAGGAAGGTCACAAGGGGAAAAAGCATGGAGGGGCCAGGATTGGGGAGACCATGACTTTGGGTGGCTGATGTCAAACGCTACGAGATTCCACATAGAGGTTTTGAAGAATCACAAACTTCCAGGAAGTCAATAATCACTTCTTAAAAGATAATCCAAAGAATATGTTGCTATCTGTTCCCTAGCCCTCAAAAACAGGGACTAGAAACTAAACAGAGAGGATAATCTTCCAGCTCTGCGATCAAGACAATAATCCTGACACACGAAGTCTCAGGATTGGACCACTTTGTACAATAAGATCACCCCGTTAATAAATGGCCAGGTGTGTTGGTGAGGCTGGCAGCACAGGGGTGTCTGGGTACCATCTTGGAAAAGAGGGTGCAGGCAAAGCCCTGCACACAGTGCAGAAAATAGCATAAGAACATTTTCCATTTGCTTTACCGCAGAGGGGAACCACTCATAAAGCTTTGCAAGAGAATGACTCAGGGATGTTCAAACTCAGTGATGCTTTCCTCATCCCTTAAGCCTTAAAGGCAAAGGGGTCTATGAAGTGGTGGTTTGAGATCTTGGAGGAAGAATGTGGTGATACAGGACCAGAATGATGGGAGACAACCGCATTTGTGCACGTTGGATGCTGTTGCTAAGGTGAACCTGTTTTCCTCTCTGGTCTCGCTGGAATACTTGCCCGCTCCTAGGAAAGAATATATCCACGACATGATCTCCTTTGAGTAGCAAATAAAACAAGGCTATATGCTATCTCTTTGAACAAATTATTCTTAAAAATAAAGATATCATTCTTATTGTGAAATATGACATGTGTCCTAGAGAAAAACTGTCAAGATGCTTCATCCCAATTTGAGGTTTTATATTCATCAAGACCTTATATCAAACTGGGCATAGTGGGTATAACCCAGCACTCTTCAGAGGAGGCTGAAACAAGGAACGTCAAGTTCAAGGCCAGCTTTGATTACTGTGGTGAGAAACAGTCTTGAAAAAGAAAAAAATAATAAACAAAAGAACTCCAGCAAATTAAAAAGTAAAACAGTGTAAATGGATACACACACACATACACACAAACATATACACACATACACACAAACACACGTACATACACATATGCGCACACAGATACATACACACATAAACACACACACACATACATACACATACGCACACACATATGCCCACACATAAGCACATGTAAACACAGACACATACACACAGACACACAACATACACACACACATACATACACATACACACAAACATACACACACACATACATACACATATACACACAGACGCACACACTCATGCACACATATATGCCCACACAGACACCCACATCTACACACACACATATACACACAATATATATATACACACAAACATACACACACAAGTACACACACATACATGCACACACATATCCAAATAGCTGCCGAGATAAGGCTGTGCTGAATTAGTGGACACGGTGATAGTAATATACCCAGAAGTCATGGTCATTGACAGAAAAGAGAGCAAAGGGATGCCTGGCCGTGAAGGAAAAGAGCCACGGCATCGAGGATCTGCACAAAGGGCCCTGCTCCTCCTGCAGTGACAGCTCAACAGCCCGTCAAAGAACCGGGGAGATTTCATGGCCAGAGCGGCTCAACACAGAAGTTATTTCCTGCTGTGCTCCAAACGTGAGCTGTGCTCCACAGCGCCATGTGTCTAAACACTTGGGCCCCGTTGCTGGTACTATGGGTGAACATGGAGCCGTGCTGGAGAAAGGGGGTCACTAAGGCTGCCTCCCTTCTTGTTTACTCCCTCTGCTTCCTGGCTGAAGACGGCTTCCAAAAGCCTTACCTCTGCTCCGCTGTCACGTCTTTCTAACCTTGACAGAATATATCCCCCAGGACTGTAAGACACAGTGAACTCTCCCCTCCTTACCCGTAACTCTTGCTCAATCCTGCTGGCTGGGTTACTTCCTCTTATTTGTCTTTGTGTTGCCCTTTCTGATGACCGTGTCATTTTCGTGTTATACTACATGATTCTTAGTCAAGGGTATGGACCAAAAGGCCATCCACCTGGAGCAAGCTGTCTCCTCTTTTGATTAGTGACATGTTCCTAGGAAAATTGTCCCATTTCTCTGGTTTATTTTCTAGTGCATAAAGTAAGGACAGAAATAGTATGAAGTGTTTGATGGTACCGTGCCAGACACACAGTAACCACTATGTAAATATTTAATAGACAATGTCTCCCTGTACTCATGGGAAGCACCTCAGAGGCCTTCGTCATGGAAAGTTTTGAGCAGAGGAAGAAGGTGTGTGCCCTGTTTTCTGGAAGTCAGTGTTTTCATTCAAAGACTGGGCTTTAGATAAGAGTTAAGACTTGCAAAGGCAGCCAGCTAGGTGTATGGTTCACATCCAGCCACCAGGGGGCCCTCGGCTAGCCAGAAAACCCAGGCAACTGATCTCCAAATTGGCCTTCAGAAGGACTGGAAGACTGGTGGCCAAACTAGGCTGGAGTCACAGAACCTCTGACTTAATTGTGGTCCCCAAATGGGGACAATGTAGCCCTGAGATAATATACATTTTGCAAATCGTTGACCACACTGAGGACCAAGCAGAAGATGTTGAGTTGAAGAACGTAAGCCTCTATGGGAAATGCAAAAATTAAAAACAAACAAACAAACAAACAAACCAATCCTAGTGACGCTAATAGCAGATCACAGCAACTAGATCTGCGTCTGTGGTGAAGTGAATTCTCAAACACAGTGATGTACACACTCTGCAGATTTACAGGGCACTTTCCAGAATGGATGTTTCCTAAAACCAATGATTTCAGACTTTTCATCTTACTTACCGCAGATACTTTCCTGCAGGAACATTTGGAGACCCGTGCCCATCCATCCGTCTGTCTGTCCTTCCGTCCATCTATCCATCCATCCATCCATCATCTCACTTTGGGGTTTGCTGTATAATGCTTGAAGCTCTTGGGGTCTGGTCTGTGCATCCCTCATCCTTCTCCTGGTCTCGGATGGTTGACACGCTGTGAGTAGGTGACAGAGCCTAGCCAGGGAAGAGACCAAGTTATAATTCTAGTAGGAAGAGGAGAACTTGTGATAGACAGAAATATACCCTGAAGTCCATCAAAAGGAATATTATATTGGACTAAATCGCTATAGCTGCTTTTAAAAATGCAATCTGCCTGTCACAGCTATGAGGACAGGGGTGCCACACTGTATCCCCCACATCTAGCCCATACATCCACTGCTCATTGTCATAGGAGCCCAGCTGTAATCACACCAAGATTTCTCTTTGTAAATCCACTTTGTTATGAACTCTTTGAAGAATAAGTTCTCCTCATTGCATGAAAGATCCTTTCTAGGGAACTGGGCTACTCATCCAACATCAGAGACAGGTGAAAGCCCATTTCAGCAGCAGCACAGACTGCCTGGGAGTTTGACTTTGTGACTCTGGCCATGTTTCCAACATTTGCCCCTCGTTACTCTTGAAGACCCCCTTGGAAGGGTCTGTCCAGCTTTGATGGTGGCCTTGTGCATTAAACACAATTGTTTATCAGTCCTACACCATATTTTAGTTTCTTAAATTTTGTTTGTTTATTTAACAAATCTTATTGCCCACTCTAGGTGTCAAGTATTGTGACATGTCAGCAAACAAAACAATACCTGAAGATCCTGATTATCAGGTATTGCTTCCCAAGGAGCAGATAGAGAATTGTCAATAAATACCAAACAAATTGTAGGTTGTGACAAAGGGTGATGGCTTCCACGGAAGAGCATAGAGGGTAAAGCAAAGTGAGTGCCTTTTCCCCTCCAGATGCCTACTATCCAACCCACTCATCCTGACCTCTCACTTAGGAGATGGAGCCAACAGTTAAAGATGAAGCAACAGTCCAGTCAGCCCCTCCCCCCAGGAGGAAAAACATCCTGTCAAAATATAGTATTCAGAATTGGAGTACAATTCAGGAAGAGATAGGAGCAGGGAGTTATATTCTTTGGTCGAATATAACTCGCCCTGGTAGTAACTGAGGGATGCTTTGTGGCTCGTAACTACTCACGAGATGGACAAGGTCCTACTGCAGAAAACAGCCAGGAGCGTTCCCCCTGCCACCACTTCTGTGTGACTATCATCACTGCCAACCAGGCAGAAGAGTGGGGAGCTCCTCTGTGTGACTATCATCACTGCCGACCAGGCAGGAGAGTGGGGAGCTCCTCTGGCTGCACGAGCCAGCAGGACCCGGCAGTCTTTGTCTTACCTTTGGGTCACAAACATCTGCAATTTTAGAAAACCATAGTTTCAACATGCATCTCAAAACTTGTGAGATTTCAAATGATCTCTGGTTCAGGGCTGGACATGTCCACTAACTTCTGACCTGACCTTTTCTCTGAAACTTCAAATGCCCTTGGGCCAGAGGAAAAAGGCATGATGCAATCATCCCTTAAAAAAAGAAAAGAATAGAAAAATTGGGACAATTTGTCACGGACCAGTTTGATAGAACTCTAGGTGAATTACTGACCGCTTCCCGCATTGTGGCAGCAGCTACTCTAGGAGCTCACAGGGATTCTGTGGGCTGCTTTATATTTTCAAGAGCAGGATAAGACTTGACACATGTTGGGCACCGCCAACTGCCAGGCTAAGGCAATTTGCAATTTCTGTATTAGAATTACACTGCTTTGCTTTTGATGATACTTTTATCTCTGCAAAGGGGTGAATCCTTAGTTGCTAAGATAAAAATCAAATATCTAATACACAAAACACTTCACGAGGAACAGAAATAGGAATACTGGCTCCAATTGGCTCTCAGGCTTTGAGAATTATATGCAACATTTGCCCCATAGGAAAGCACAATCCATTAATAACTAATTGGAATTAAATAAAATCTTATTCCTTTCAAATATTTAGCATTAACCTTCTAGCTACTGAACTGTTAAAACATAACGTGGAGGCTGTAACGATTTAGCAAATGTACCCATTAGTACTGGGAACTTCGTGCCAGTACTAATGTACTCATGATACTGGAAGGTACTATGCATGATACCAGAGGAGAAAGGTTAAGCACCAGCCTTTCAGTACACAGTGGTGACCTATCTGCGTGACACAATAGTGGCACAACAGGTGCAGGAGTAACCAACTACTCTCTTGTTGTATGAGGCCATTTGTTTGTTTCCCTGGCTGCTCAGTCCCAAAATAACCACACAGAAACCATATTATTTGCAGTACTGTTTGACCAATAGCTTAAGCATATTTCTAGCTAACTCTTATATCCTAAACTAACCCATCTCCATTAATCTGTGTATCGCCACGTGGCTGAGGCTTACCGGCAAAGTTTCAGCATGTCTGTCTCTGGCAGTGGCTCCATGGCTTCTCTCTGTCTCCACCTTCTTTCTCCCAGCATTCAGTTTAGTTTTCCCTGCCTAGCTCTGTTCGACCCTAGCACACACCCAAACACAGCTTCTTTATTAACAAATGGTATTCACAGCATACAGAGGGGAATCCCACATCACTCTCTGACTGAATTTAAGATCCACTCCATGAGATGGATGCCTTCCACTGCTCAGAGAGCTGAGACTCTGAGACTCTATAGGCCACCAAACTAGGAAAAAAACAAATTCTATTGTTCTGCTAAAAGAAAAATAAAATGACATTCTAATGACATTCTGCTATCCTCATAGATCAGTGTCTTAAGTCAACCATCACCAAAAACCTTTCTCCTGCAGTAGATGGGTACTAATACAGAGACCCACAGCTGGATAATGTCCAGAGAGTGAGAGACCTTGGAATAATCTGTCCTAAACGGGATGTCTTCATCAAATCCTTCTTCTCAGGGATGTGGGAACCGTGCAGAAGAGGAGGCAGAAAGAATGTAAAAGCCAATGTGGATGGGAGACACCAAGGAAACTGTGTCTTCCTGACACAGCAAGGCTGAGGCACATATGAAATCAGAGGAACAATGGCAGCATTCACAGGCCCTGCACAGGTCCAAGCCAGACAGGGTCCCGTCTCTGAAATGGGGAAGTGGATGCAAGCTCTCATCCCCAGCAAAGAACTTATCTCCAATTAACTGCTTGAAGGGGAAAACTCAGTTTCTCTGAAGGAGTCTCAGAAGTAGACAAATCACCCTTAAAGGAAGGACCAGTGCCCAGCAGTTAAATGGCAACATGACATGAACTCAACGGTATTTGGGCAAATACTCAAATACTTTGTCTCATATTGCTATGTTTGGTTATTTTTTGTGGGTTTTTTTGCTTGCATATTATGGTTTCTGATTTTGAGTTTTTAATGGATCATTGTGTGTGTGTGTGTGTGTGTGTGTGTGTGTATGTGTGTGTGTGTGTACAGAAACATATGCGTATCTCATGCTCAGATTTTTGTTCTTTCTGTTTGTCACTTTGTCTCTTTGTTTAATCCTTGTTTGTCTTTTTAATTTGCCTGTTTGCTTTCTAGAGAGAGAGAGAGTTGGAAGGGTGGGGAAGTGGGGATGATCTAGAAGATGCAGAAGGGGAACCATGATCAGAATATATGGTATGAAAAGTTATTTTCAAAAACCTTTTAAAGTGTACCCAAAGCTGTTTGTCTTTGCCTAGGAATATGGAGAGGACATGACTGGCCACAGGCCTTCTGCAGCTGAGAGAGTGCAGAAGTGCCCACCGTGCTTGCTCGTTCTTACTGTTTTCTTATCATTGAGCAACTTCCTCTTCATGTAAATCTAAGGAAGGTTCTAGAGCTCAGGGATAGAGCTAGTGGAAGCCATAGCTGTGGGTGGAACTAAAGCACCTGACTACCGGGCTCTGCCACTGTCTATGTGGGGGATTTCCCATATATTGGTTCCTTTGCACATCCTGTGCAAATTAATTAATTTTGTTTTCCTCACACACACACACCCCAAATGCTATTCCTATTTTCCCCAGATTCCTCTGCCCCTAAATCTATTAGCGGAAATTTAGGATTTAGTTAACATTTCTTACGAAAAATTTGATAACTTTTTCTGACAATCAGAAAATCAATTTTCTATTCCCTGTGGTGCTTTAAAAAATCCACACATTAAAAAAGAAAAACACAGCTTTCTACAGAACATAAACTTTCTTCATCATTTTAAAGAAAACCTGATCAGGGCTGGCGAGATGGCTTAACAGTTAAGAGCACTGACTGTTCTTCCAGATGACCCGGGTTCAGTTCTTAGCACTCCCCCCACCCCACCTCACCCCACCCCACCCCACCCCCGAGGCAGCTCAAACTGTCTGTGACAGTTCCAGGGGGCCCGACACCCTCACACAGACATGCATGCAGGCAAAACACCAATGTACATAAAATAAAAAGAAATCATAAGAAAAAGAAATTAAAATTAAAAAAGAAAAATTGATAAACTAAACTAAAGGGTTTATACGGCCTACTCATCAGTTCCTCACCGACGAAAGCGAAGGCAGCAACCTGGAGGAAAGAGCCGGAGCCGCTATCTGGGAGGAAAGCTGGTTACTGACTTGCTTACACTGCTTTTTCTTATATGCCAGGATCACCTTCCCGGAAATGGCACCACCCACAGTGGGCTGGGCTTTCCCACATGAATTGCAAATCAAGAACATTTGCCACAGCCTTGCCTACAAGCCCATCTTACGGGGCACTTTTTTTTTTTCAATTGAGACTCCCTCTTCTCAGATGACTCTAGACAGTGTCAAGTTGACATAAAACTGTCCAGGATGTTCTGGAATTCACCACAACATCATTAAAAATCATTGTTTTCCTTGTTTGAAAAAATGCTGGCTTTGTTTCACCCGCCAAAGGAGATCATTCTCCATGTAATGGGCCTCTTAACTTTGATATTGCCTCTGCTTTCCTTCTTCTACCAAACTTTATAAAACATACCCCACACACGCGCAATATATATGCACACATACAGGTACTTATAATACATACATATATATGCATATACATGTATGTGTCATGTGTAATAAGTACCCAAGATAGGTCTGTTACCATGTGTATATACCATATTTAATTTATGGCATAGTATTATATAAAATACATGGATACTCGGGAGAACTACACTACTTATCTGTCTATACGCACATACATTACATATTGGATCTGCCACCTCTTGTATTAGTCACTTTTCTGACAAAATAGGACCAAGAGCGACTTAGAGAAGAGCAGGGTTGACTTTAGCTTTCGGTTTCAGAGGGATAAAGGCCATCATGGCCGGGATGGCACGGCAGCAGGAGCAGGGAGCTGATTAAACACACTTTCTTTTCTTTTCTTTTCTTTCTTTCTTTCTTTTTATTTTAATTTATTTTTAAATTTAATTTTATAGTTCATTCCCAGTTCTTACTCCCATTTCTCCTCCCCCAACCCGTGCCTCACCCTCCCCCAACCCACCTCTCCATCTACTCCTCCCAACAGGTAAGGACCCCCAGGGGAGTCAACAAACTCTGGCACATTAAGTTGGGGCAGGAGCAAGTCTCTTCCCCCTGCATTAGGTCTGGGCATGGCATCCAGAGGTCACAGACAGGTGTCCCTCTGTCCAATAACCATCTCAGAGTAGTCTATGTTTGGTTTCTTGTGTTGGACGTGGAGATGCCGATCTAGTACCCACTGCTGTCGAGAGCTGCTGTTGTCCTTACTTGGTTGGACACAGTCTTTTCTTCTTTAGGGTTGGACAGGGAACCTGTGTGTGAGGCTTGCTCTCTCCTGCTGAACTACAGCCTTAGCCCTGGGTTTTCTGTTTTGTGATAGACTCTTGCTGTGTAGCCCGGGCTGGCCTTGCACCTAGAGTGCCAAGATCACAGGCAGGCACTAGCCACTATGCCCTGACATCATCTGGCTATGTTTTATACTATATTTGTTTTTTTGTTTTTTTTTTTACCCATTCTCTTTTTTCTTAACATATAACATCAGTAAAGATTAAGCTTTTTCCCCCCATATTAATTCAGTCTCTTTATACACTTTTTTTTTTTTTGAGTCAGGGTTCCTCTGTGTAGCTTTAGCGCCTGTGCTGGAACTCGCTCTGTGGACCAGGCAGGCCGTGGACTCACAGAGATCCGCCTGCCTCTGCCTCCCAAGTGCTGGGGTTAAAGGTGTGCGTCACCTCCGCCCTGCATCTCTTTACACACTTTCAAGAAACTTATATGGAGTAATAAAATGGAGGAAAGAAGAAAAAAGAGGCAGTGGAAGGGTTAAGAAGGAAACAGAGACGGGAAACCCAGCTTGGCTCTACGTGTGTTGGCTCCATCAGTTTGTCCCTTTAATACACATTGTCATTGATCACCTCGTGTGCCAGGCACGTAGCGATCAGATGCGGGAGAGAACTTGCTGACTTCTGATGCTCACAAGCTGACGGGAGCTAAACGCAAAATAATAACTAACCGAATGTGTAACTGCGCTCCATAGCAGGAGCAGCGGAGAGGGCGCCATCTGTAAAGCCTCGATGTTTGAACAGTCGTCATGGACAGGGTGCTCACCTGGGAGCTTGTTAGAAAAAGCAGAATCCACCCAGGAACTCCCGAGCCTGGGTCTGCGTTTTAACAAGATCCCTGAGGGATTCGTGTGCACTGTAGTATCTGAGAAGCACGGCTCTCCACTTCACAGGGCTGTGAGAGAGAGCAACAGGTGGACCTCATGGCCAGCCTGTGGGCCAGCCTGTGGGCCTGCAAAGATGGCCTCTGGGTAGGGCTAGGGAGGCAAAGGCTCCACGGGATCCTTGAAGACAGGTGAAATTACATCTCCACCTAAGAGCAATTCAAAGATTATACATGTAAATACACAGAGTATATATGTTTATATAATGTGTATGTTGTGTGTGTGTATGTTTGTATAGGGTGTGTGTATGTGCAGTGTATGTGTATGTATGTGGTGTGTGCATGTTTGTGTGTGTGGTATATGTGTACGTATGTGGTGTGTGTATGTGATGTGTGCATGTTTGTGTGTGTGTGTGTGGTGTATGTGTGTTATGTGGTGTCTGTGTATGTGGTGTGTGCTTGTTTGTGCGTGTGTGTGGTATGTGTGTATATGTTGTACGTGCACGTTTGTGCACGCGTGCATGTGTGTGGGTAGTGTGCACAAGGGTGTGTAAATTTGTGGGAAGCATGTGGGTACATGTGTGTGAATGCTGTAGCTTGCACGTGGACATCTGAAGACAACTCCGAGTGTTAGTCCTCTCCCGTCGTTTTGAGACTGTGTCTCCTGCTGTTTGCTGCTGTGCACACGGGGCTACTGGCTAGCCAGCCCACTAGCTTCCCCTGTCCTCACGCACCACCTAGCTCTAGGTTTGAACATGGCTTTACACGGGCCCTGGAGAGCCCGACTTGGGACTGCTGCCGTAACGAAATCCCATAAGTTCCAGTTATGCACTACATATCCATTTTCTCCCGACTGAGTCCTGGAGCACTGAGGGCAGAGTCCAAGCAAGGTGAGGATTCTCCTCCTGGCCTGCAGAAGGACCTCTCACTGTGACTTCCCAAGTTAGAAAGAAAGAAAGACACCTCTCCCTGGTGTCTCTTCTTATAAAGTCAGGAATTTCCTCAAGTAGACCCCATCCCCATGACCTCATCAAACCTAATTACCCAAGTGCCTTATCTCTAAATATTATCCCTCCAAGGTTAGCTCTCTGAAGGTCAGTATCAAGGTCAGTTTCTTAAGCTTTGGTAGGGAATGGGAACAATTCAGCCCCTAATAAAGTTTTAAGCAAAGAAGTATGAAAAACAAGATTTCTTTTAAAATGTTACCACTCTGGATGGAGCATTCTGAAAGGCTTGAAGGGAGTCAAGAATCCATCCACAGCCAGGGTTGATAACTCAGGTCTGGAACCCCAGCTACTTTGGAGGCTGAGGAGAAAGGGCCACAGAGTGCATCACCCATAGTCTGAACAACTTAGTGAAATCATTTCTCAAAAATTTAAACAAGGCAAGGACCGGGCTATAGTTTGGTGGTGGAGAAGTAACACACAGTATGCAAAGCCCGAAGTGTGTAGGACATCATAGATGCAGGAGGAGGGAGTGCGGGAGGGAGGGAGAGAAAAGAGGAGACAAGAGGAGAGAGGTGGGAAGGAAAGAAAGAGGGAGGGGGGAGAAAGAAAGGAAGTAAAAGCAACTCTCGGGGAGCAACTATTATTTCAAGAGTTAACGCAAAGGATGTTAGTCACCTGGACAAAGGGACGCTGACAGAGAGGGACAAAGGAGAATGTTCTAAATATTCAGGCATTACACTTGACAGACTTTGACAATGCATTTCACATTGTGGTTGGGGAGGAAAGCCAGTTCAAAGTGCCATGGTTTTGGCTTGTACGAATGAGTAAGTATGATGTCGTTGTGATACAAGTAATCAGCATGTTTGCGTGTGGCCTCTTGTCCAACACAGAAATGACCGTGGGGACAGCCATCATCTAGTGAGCCTCTGCCCATCAGTCTTTGAACAGATGTTTTACGTACATTCCCTTAATTAATGTAGAGCACAAACCTCGCCTTCTAAAATGGCAGGAGCAACTCAGGCAAGCTAGCTATACAAGGCTACATTGTTAAGGGCTTAAAATAGCCTGGTACAATGAACAGTACAGAAGGCCTTTTGAACATCAGAGAAGCTAGTGTGGATGAGGATGGTCTAACAAAGGAGTGACAGGTGACCTGAGGCCCACACACTTGGTAAGAAAGCAATAAACGTGAGGTAGAGGAGGGAGGCTCCTTCCGGAAGGCAGAAGGGGTAAAGTTGAATGTAAAGGCAGGGGCCACATTTCACAGGACCTTGAAAGTCTATAATTTGGATTTTATGGAGGGACAGGTTTGAGTGTAAAAGGAACATGACTTTACATGACTTCAGAAAAACCTGTCTGGCAACAAAGAAGACCAGAGCTGAGGACAAATCCCAGAGACCATCAATTAGCTTTTGTATCATACAGTTATAGGTCAGAGTTCTGGCCTAGCTTGGAGGAAAATTCTACCAGAGTTAATTTCTTTGGCTGAGAATGGGGGTTGGTGGGGGCTAAAGCTTAAGGAATAAGGTTAGGAGAATGTCAGAAGTAAGAGAAGATGGGGGAAAGGTTAGTTGTACGCTTGAGATCACGCAGGTGTGTGTGTGCGACATCGGCGTGTTGATGCTAAAAGGTTCTCCACCTGTTTAGATGGAGCTAATTTAAATTTTCAGGAAAAAAAAAAACAGACTCAACCAAAAGCCTGCAAATGATGTTACTGACTGAAAACGAGACTAAGTATTAAAATAGAGGACTAAAACACGATAGTCTATTGAAGAAAATTAGTCCACAAATCACAAGACATGCTGTGTTTCAAAGATGCAAGGGCAAAATTTAAAAAAAAATAGAAATCATTACATTTCACCTTGTTGCTCTATTCCGGACACATTAAACAGTTGCTTACAAAAAATATAGTTAGGCTCAATCTTTCCAATAAATAGGGTCTTTGTTCTTGCCTGGAGTTAGTCACAAGACCGTCATACTTAACTTTTTAAGACCTAAGATGTTGTGTTTTGTGGAAGGGAAATGTGTGCTTATTGTGTTTTCTAAATGCCATATGTTTTTGTTTTCGAACCACTCAGAAATGCTGTGTACTGGTGGGGGTGGGGATAACTCTTTCTGTTCTATTTTCTTGCTTTTTCTTGGGGGAATCCCAGCATCTTCCCGGTCATCTTCTGTAGAAGACCTTCTAAAACCCGAGGATGGCTCTGAGTCCAGCTCCACCTTCCTGCAGTTATCGCTGCGTTAGTGACACCGTGAGCCGACACATGAGTTTTTATTAAATGTCATCTAAGAAGGTTACAGCACACCTGATCCTCCGTGGGTGCCAGCCAGCAGCCTCAAAGCTGAATGTATAGATAGATATCCGTTTTGTCATTCAGCATTCCCCAACTGAAGTCCCTGATGCTCTGGGCACTTAGCTGGAAGATGTATGGGTTCCAGTAAGTAACCACTGCAATGACAGCTGTTCTCCGGAAAAGCTGTGTGCTGGGGCTGCAAGCGTACTCAGACACGGTTATAGTCATAGAAAACGCATGCATATGTTTCGAAGGGTATTACTTTTCATGACAGACATTGAATTCTTTCCTTTACATCTACATCTATATCCGTATGCTTTGTCAAATGGCATAAAGAGGACTTCAGTTTGGGGTACAACTGTATTTCTTGGCCATCTTAGGAGTTTTCGTGTTTCCCGGAGTGTTTACGATGCAACTCCCAGCTCCGGGCTGGCTGTCTCGAAATGTGTTTGTCTGAGCTCCCCCTCTGCGGGCTCTGCCAATTATGTCCCACTTCGTCTCGGTGCTATGACTGCTTTCTTCGGAGAGGGAGATCCCTTTTCCATCAGTATGGACGCACTGTTTTCAGACCCTGCCAGCGCTGTGTTGCTGTGTCAGTCATCCTATGAGGACCAGTTTCAGACGAGGAGGACTGACGATCTGGCCAGGGATTGGCTGGCCGCTCCTGGGCGGGGCCTGTGGGAAGGAAGGGCTGCAGCTCACAGCAACAGAGTTTAGACTGTCTTTGCTTCATCATCTGAAGGTAAAATTTTCCAGCCACAGCCGGCGGCTCGCAGAGTACAATAAACAGGATCGGAGAACTCTTTGCATGGACCTCCCTTCCTCATGATGCGGTGGAGAAGTCGCGGCCACTCGGTCCTGCCAGATGCTCTTGGGGTTACTGTACATGGGGAGGACAAGCAGAGCTAAACAAGGTAGGAGGACCCCCCCCCCTTTTAATGTTTAGAGTTTGCTGCAGTATGGTGCATTCCATGTGTGTGCTTAGGGAAGCCAGGGAGACCGGATTCCACTAATTCGAACGGAATACTCGCAGGAAACCCTGGAGTTTTACGTAACATTTGGATTTGAGAAGAAGAGATGGCAAAGCTGGAATCTACGCCGCCCCGTTCGGGGTGAGGCAGAAAACCGAGGGTTTTATTTATTTATTTAAAGAACGGACCCATTTATATATTATTTTTTAATTATATGAGAGATCCAGGCCATTATTTTCTTTGAGAATGTTTTTACTGCTCTAGTGAGCTACAGAATAAAGTTTACATGGATCCTGTTCTTTGAAAACACTCTTAAAATTAAGATTTTTTTTTTTAAAAAAATCATGGTAAATAATCGGTTGAACGTTTGAGACCGAAATATGTCTGTTTTTTAGAAATTGGGGGCCACCCAGGTGCTACAGGGCAACGGCTTTAATTGAGTTTCAAAAGCACATTTTAACCAACAAGCCGGAGGTAGCTTCCTGGCTAGTCTTAGACACTGTAGTTCAATGTTTACATTGCTTTTCCTGGCAGCCTCAGTCTTTGTTTCCAGCTTAAAAGTGGGACCATTATATTCAAAAGTAAAGCTGGGTTAATAATGCTTACTGCAATTATCTGATCTGTATGCATTTTTAATGAGAACACACAGCCAGCAGAATAATTTAATGAGAGCAGGCTAGCTTTTAAAGCTGGGCTCTCACTACGCCCAGCCAGATCAACTTTCTTGCCGAGAAGCAGCGGCAGCGGGTAGAAAGATTGAAGCAGATTTATTTTTAACACACTTGGCCCAGGAGAAGGGAAGGAGCTCACTGTATTAAAGAATTCTTTCTGTTCTTTTCCGTTTGAAATTTCTGCCAGGCATGAGGAAACCATGCTTTTTTGTTAGGCCGTGGAAGCATGTGTTTACAATAAATGTGTAACATTTTTAGAATAGTTAGCAAGCACCGAAGCGGAGGAGAAAAAAAAAAACTTGCCTAACCACCACCCCCGGAATGTTCCAACGTTCTTCTAGAAGTCTTACTGCCCCTTTAAAAGACAAAGATTAAGTAGGAAAATATCTATGAGGGCTTATGTATATTTAGGCGACAATGAGGAACAAAAAATTAAGCAGGAGACATTTTTACAATCTACGTAAGGGGAAGTTTGTTCCTCTCCCTTCTGAGAGACAGCAGTGTTCACTGAAAGAAGGGCCATGCCACGTAGATTCTTCTGGAGCCACTGCTTTTACTTTCAAGGAGAAGTGCAGGACACTGGCCCAGAACTTCTGACGTCATCCCCCAACTATTTCTGCTGTGTGTTCTTTTATTCGGCTCGTGGAGAAGAATATTTCTCTATGTCCAGGCCAGGAACGTTCATGCTCCCCGTTGGCAGGACTTGAGTTATGTCTTCCCATTTAAACCCACATCCATCCCCCTTCTCCTGCCAAAGAGGGTGGCTTCTCCGACCGGCCTGTCTGCGCAGGGTTTCTGCAGGCTTCTGGCTTGGCTAGTGAAAAGCCATGGGGAGCCTTGGGTAGCTGAATTTCACTTTCTTTCTGGCAGAACTCTCAAACGGTGCAGCTCTGTAAGGCTACCTGTGTGGACTTTGGGGAGGAGGGTATTCCCAGCTCCCCCGGAGCCATCGTCTAAGGCCCAGGTTACGCCACCAAGTTCAAGGCTGCCTGGATGGTGGTTGACAGCGGCGTCCACAGGAAAAACACCATGTTCTAGGGCAGATGGCTGGAAGGAAATAAAGTGTAATGGTGTCTGCCATTAACCCAGTGTCACAGGTGGCCTGCTGGTGACACCCTTGTTTATACAGATCAGGAGAAAGGCTAGCGTCTCGTGAGATGCCTTTAAAAGAAAGAATTGGGGTTAGAGGACACTGCAGTTCCCAGAAGTCCCCGCTACCAGCCGCCCTCCCTTTCTGCCACCTAATGTGGCCTTGAGCAAATGCCTACCTCAGTTTCCCTCTCGTCCTAGGACGTGTAATGTTTATCACACTTTCTCTTATTCTGGAATCCTAGGAAAGTGTTCTTGTACAAACGACAGTAACAAGAGTGGATGGTCTCTTGGTGCTGGGAGCTGGGTGAAGTACAAAGGGAAGAGTCCTCTGTATGGAGACATGGTGGGCAATGTCTTGGGGTGCCGACATATAAGGCCCCAAATACAAAACCCTCCGGTCTCTGTTAAGTTCATACACATTTTCCAAAGATGTGTATGCCTAAACCAACAAATGAAATTTCCAAGCATAGTTGTTTGACTTTTCTCCATGGATCGGGTCCGATGCTTTGGAAGGGGCTGAGCGGGCGAGCCGGCCTCTTCCCACAGTCGGTGTCAGAGTTCCGTCGTGCCCAAAGGGTTCGGTGCTATTTTTACTTTGACTTTTGTATGAAATTTGTGAAAGTGGAGAGAACTGGGTGGAACGGAGAAAAAGATGCTTGTGAAAGACTGGTCATGCAGCTTTCCTGCCGAAGAGCCGTCCTTGGTTTTGCTCGTTGTTTTAATTTGCTGTTGCCATGGTGAAAACAAATCAATATCACATGGCTCCCAGCCAGTCCCGCGCTCGGGGAGCGCCATAGAAATCCAAGAGCAGATACTCAGGATCTCAACCAGGAATCGGCAGGAGAGGGTTTGGACACTGAGCTTCAGTGAATTCCTCCTGTAGGAGGCGTTGGGTCAGCCTGAGACGCGTGTTCTCTCCTTTCTTCTTGCATTCTCTTACCAGCAAGAAAAAATGTGGGAAGAGAGGTAGACTGACATGTTTACGTTTTCCAGGATAACAAAATGGTAGCAGTGCAGAAGTAGGTAGGGGACAATGCAGGGGTGAAGGGCTCTAGACAGTGAAGAGGAGGCACAGGGACAGTAGTAGTTGTGGAAAACAGTTTGGATACCTTCAGCACCTCCTCAGAGAGCTATCCCTGAGAGGCCATTGGGCCCTTAATAGCTACTACTGGCTTGTCGACAGACAGAACTGGCAAAGAGGAAGGAGGTGGGCGGGGTGGGGGGGAGGAGTGTGGGAGAGAGGGCAACAGGCAGGAGCCTCCCTCATGACAGATCTGCAGGACAAAAGTCAATCAGGTGAGCACAGAAGAACCCCAAGGTCATGACCCCACAGAGAACAGGACAGTTTTTCTAGCCACAGAGGCCCAGTCTGAAGCCCTAGGAAAGGAGAACAGGGCGGAGGCCTCCGAAAGCAAATCAAGGGTCTGAAACCCAAGCTTCCTTTCTGGAAGAGCCCCTCAGACAGCCGGGTACATGGGCCCACAGCTGTGTGGAGCTGGGAACTTGGTAGTCCCACCTTTGGAAGGTTGAAGTAGAAGTTTTTATCTGGGCTCTGTCAATCAGTTACAGTACTGTTGTTGCTTCTACAAGCATTTCAGTCAGACCAGTTTTTGTTTTCCTTCTTGAAAATGTGTGTAAAGTGTCCCTTGCAGCCTTAGTCTCAGTGGGGAGTCAAAAATGATTGCTTCAGGCCTGGGCCTCCAAGGGCTTCGTCATCACTAGGCCCTGAGTAAAAACGGGTATGTTTGGTAAGGCCCCAGGGCTCTTGGCTGAGCCCAGGCCCCAGGCTGGTGGACAGTTTTCAGCTGGCCTTCTCTTACTCTCCCCCTCAGTATGACAGAACATCTTGGACTCAACAATGTACTTTAGTGTTTTGAGAAAGAATGCGTTGTCTAAGGTCTTGTGGGCCAGCTATTCCATCTGTGAGTCAACAAGCGTTTGTTAAACGCTCTTCGGGCAGCTCCTGCATTTGGTTAGAATGCAGGTTACCTAGTGCCTGCATTAGTGTCTCAGTACAAACACACCTACCATAAAACCCCAAATTTCAAAGGCTTGAAACATCATTGTTGGCTAATATTAAGTTAGCATTGTTAATTGTCGGGTACTGATTTTACTCTAGACATGGTGTTTAGAGGCAAAGCAACACAGATTTTAAGGTCATTAAGTTTTAGATATCATCTGTGTCTCCTTCACCCCTGCTGTATTTCTGACCGTCAGTGTTGTATGGTTAACCTAAAGAGAGATGGGCCATGGTGTCAGGGTGCTTGGGATATCCAGAATAGATGCTGTTGAGAGTTCTCAGAGTCTCCGCAACCAGAGCTTCAGCCTGCAGTGGCAAGGGACCACGGGCACTTGGTTGATTAAGCCTTAAATGCCAGCCAGAACAAAAGGAAATTTTAGACCCTCTCCCACTTCTGAGCTGCTGCCTGCCCCCAACAGCCCATGATGCAATTATGAGGAAACCTGATGCTGCCCCTGGAGGATTATACTTCCCCACATTCTTTCGTAAATGCAGGGGGTTTTGTTTTGCTTTAGTTGATTTTCCCCCTCTTTAAGTTGTTTTGATGGTGGTGGTTTGGGAGATTTTGCCCCTGAACATCTTTCTTTGAACAAAGACAAACTGTGTGAGGATGTAGTTAGCATAGAGCTTAGAGAGAAGGTTCAAAATTCAGCCTCTCTTTTTAAAGTTTCTTTCCCCCCTAAATCAGCCCTGCGTCTCCATTGATGAAGGAGCTGGGCCCAGGTTAGGGGCGTCCATGGCAAGCTGGCTGTTGGGTGGAAGATAAATGGAAAGAGGAGACACTGGGAGATGCCCCTTGACATCGTGAGCTTCTTTCCTGAGCTATCTGCCATGCACAAAGCTAGAAAAGAAGACCCTGACGAACAAGATAAGAGCAAAGCACAGCTCGTGCTCTGAAGAAGAACAGATGTGGGGCTCCCTGCACTTGACAAGGGTTTTGGCTGGCATTATCTCCATTAATAGCTCAAATGGGGGGGGTTAAAGTAGGAGCCTAGGTTAAGGCTGTTTGGGTGGAACTCCAAGAGATGAGTTATTACTAGATTTAAACACTTACGTTTGTCAGGAGTTGGTAGAGTGCTTGCCTGGCATCCTTGAAGCCTGGGGTCAATTCTCACCTAGTACCACAGAAAGCCAGGCAGAGTGGAGCATATCTGTAATCCTAGCACTCAAGAGCTGTAGGCAGGAGGATTGGACGGTCAGAGACGTGCATTGTTACATAGGCCAGCCTGGGAGTGTGTGTGTGTGTGTGTGCGTATACTTTTATACTCCCTCCCACTCCCTGTGGTTGATTGACTCGGTTTTTGAAAGCACAAGAACTCTTAAGGGGAGAGGCAGGGAGGGGAGCAGAGAAAAAATGTAGAGCTCAATAAAAATCAATAAAAAAAAACTCTTAAATGTCCCAGGTACCAGATGTGAGGACATAGATTCATGTCCCCACCTAGTACTTTCTTAAAGCAGTATTAGACCTAGACAGCATAGAGGTAAGGCCCCCATAGAGGTAGCTGTATCACATGGAATGCTCGAGCAAGCTTCAAGATACAGCCAATGCTGACCCATACCCCACCCAGTCCCACGGCAGGGAGGTGCTTCTGGAATGCACGATGCATGAATGTTGTAAATGTCCTGCAGGCCAGGGACTAACCAAAAGTCCACCATTACAGCAACCTTCCAGCCTTCTGTACCTCTGAGATCTTGTCACCCAGCCTCTTAAAGTGGTAGAAAGATGGGGGCGGGGATGGCTATTTTGGGGGCATTCTTTACAAGCAGGATGCTCTACACATCTCTTCCGCAGTGGGAGCTCTAGGGGACTGCCAGAGCCTGCCTGGCCACCAGAGCTTCCAGCTGACTCTGAAGACGGGGTGACAGCCACATCATGGCAGTGCCTGGCCTGCCTATGACAGTAGGTAACCAGAACTGTAGGTTTTCAAGTGAATAAATGACAGAGAGATGAAGGTAAATAACTTAGAACTGAAGTCTTGAGGTCGAGCGAGAAGTTGTTTTAGGGATTTCAGATGTACTTAGTCTCTACTCTGGTGAATTCTGAGTGTAGTAGTTATGACAACGTCTTACAGGTATACGCTACTTCAGACTTGATGTTTATTATCTCCTTTAGTGATAACAGTTCCCACTTCCTGTTTAACAAAGGAAGTGAAAACTGGATTTGAGTGAGGGTAAATAATATACTACAAGTTTTAGTAGCCCCAAAGTAGAAAAGTTATTCCTTACACCAATGGAAATTTATGCATAAGAAAAAGCCAATGCTGGGCGGTAGTGGCGCACACCTTTAATCCCAGCACTCGGGAGGCAGAGGCAGGAGGATCTCTGTGAGTTCGAGATCAGCCTGGTTTACAAGAGCTAGTTCCAGGACAGGCTCCAAAGCTTCAGAGAAACCCTGTCTCGGGAAAAAAAAAAAAAGAATGAGCCAAATGAATCACACTGTGCTCTAACTTGAAGCTTTCATATAATGTATATTACACAGTTGAGCAGAGCCCAACCCTAACAATTTGGAGGATAGTAATGTTTTTAATTAAGAGATTGAATTATCTTTTTAAAAAATCTATAAATTTCTGGCATCCTAAGTGGAAGCTTCAATTAATCAAACTAAAAGTACTAGGGAAGTACATATGATATAGGTAATTTAGCGCTTACAGTTTTAATGTTCTGAGAATTTGGGAAAGAATTGCTGTGTTTGGGTCAGAAAGTAGACAGGGCTTCATGGAGGAAAGCATACCTTCCTTGGCTCTAAATGCCAGCATTTTTGTCCACATCAGCCTTTCTAATGTGGAAAGTCTATACCCCAGGCCAAGGATAATAGTCGTTATTAGTAAGGGGAGAATGCAGCTTATATATCGTTTAGTGTATTACGTTAGACTGTCAGTTTTCATATGTATTTGATGATGTATAGATCGTATTGGCATTGTTATTAAGGAACTACTATTATGATGGTTGTTTCTGACCTAAAGACATATTTAATAATAGAAGTGTGTCATCAAAAAAGCATGGGGAGAGCAAGGGTCACAAACTCAGGGAGGAGGAGCAGTGGTGAGGGTCAGAGCCATGGGGAGATTGACTTTGCAGAATAAGGAGTCTGTGGGGGGGTGGTGAGCAGTCAGGCTGCACGGGGCAGTTGGAATCAGTAGGGTGGAGCTGAAAAAGCCATGCAGCAGAGTTGAATTTTTTTTAGCATACAGTCTGCATATAATACTTCCTAAAGATTCTATTGGGATTTGTAAAATAGGGCTAGAGGTTAGTCCATTGTCATGAGTGATGCCCCTGGATGAAAATTTTACAATATTCCAGGCATAATGTAGGAAGGAGGTGGATAAAAGTGGAGGAGAGGAACCAAAAGACATCATAACAGAAAAATAAGAGAAGCTGGCCAGAGCTCAGAAAAGCCAGAGACACATTACAGTTTCTGTCCTAAAGAGACACTGATAGTGCCATACTGACAGGTGGGGGAGAGAGAGGCCAGTGGAAGAGGGTCGGGAGAGACGATGAGCTCTCCACGCGGTACTTGTAGCCAACAATGAATCTATGGGATATATCTGTGGAGTTGTCTTATAGATACTTGACAAAGAAGGGAGGGGATGGAGCACTGCCCAGGCCCCAGGCTACTAGTTTCTAAGCCAGAGACAGCTGTCTTGAAACTATAGTTGATGTCATGGATATTCACTCCCACATGGAAAGAAGGGACATAAAGAGAAGCAGGCAGTTGTGTGGTAATGAGAGGAGTGGGCAGGCGGTGCTCCCAGTCGCACGGCTAGCTTAACTCCGGAAATAATTACACAGAAACTGTATTCATTTAAAACACTGCCTGGCCCATTATCTCCAGCCTCTTCTTGGCTAACTCTCACATCTTACTTTAACCCATATCTAGTAATCTGTGTATCACCACGGGGTCGTGGCTTACAGGGAAGATTCTAACCTGTGTCCATCTCAGGGTGGAGAATCATGGTGTCTGCCACACTTCCCTTCTTCCCAGCATTCTGTTCTGTCTACTCTGCCCACCTAAGGGCTGCCCTATCAAAAGGCCAAGGCAGTCTCTTTATTAACCAATGAAAGCAACCCAAATACAGAAGGACCTACACCGCAGTTGTCCAATGGTGGGCCTTGAAAAAATTAGTAGGTGGCCCAGAAGAAACTAGGAGCTAACAAAGAATCAGGAAACTAAATACACACGAAAGAACAAAATAGTTAAAAAAAAAAAAGTAATCAGAACCCTTGATGACCATATCCTAATCTCCATGAATCCACAGGACTCATTTGTTTACTTTTCTTGTTGCTGGGCAAAATACCGAATGGAAGCACCTGTCAGAAGGAAAGTTTATTTTGGCTCATGGTTTGAGGGTATGGTCCATCAGGACAGGGAAGCCAAGGCAGCAGGGCCTGAGGGAGCTGGCTGCGTCATATCCACAGTCAGGAATGGAAAAGAAAATCTGAGGATCCCCCCCCCCCAATTCCTGGAATGGTGCCGTCCACATTTAGGGTGGGTCTTCTCATTTCACTTCACCCAATCTCAAAACTCCTTCACAGACATGCCCAGAGGTTTGTTGCCATGGTAATTCTAGATTCCAACCAGTTGACAATCAAAATTAATGATCACAGCCTCCTACATGTATTTTACCCTCTTTAGCAAGAGTCTCTGGCAGTGATCCTCTTGGAGGCAAACATTTGTTCACAGTCGTGTTTAAAGCCACAGAATAGTGTGTGTATAAGAGAACATGCCTAGCTGCATCTTTCATATGTATAGGCAGCTTAAGAAATAGATTTTCAGAGGTAGAACATTTAAAAACAAAATTATCAAGGCTTTTGCTCTACCTTTTAAAATGTGTATTTTCAAGATGTCACTATTTAGGATGGTAATTCCAAAGTGTGATGTCACTAGATGCTGGGTATCTTGTTTTTCCTGGGTCTAGCAGGTCTCTCTGGAACCCAGCTGTAAGTACTGCTTAGAAACAAATTCTAAGGATGAGAAAGTGTTTGGCGTGGTTGGTATCCTTTAGCCAGATACCTCCAAGGACTGAACCAGAACAGCTTTCCTGTGCCCGAAGGTCACCTGGGGATCTTATTAAGAACGCAGATTCCGATTCAGTAGGTCTGGTGGGTGGGGGTGGGGTGGGGCTCATCCTCTGCCTTTCTAACAAGCTCCCAGAGGATGGGGAGGATGGTACATACCGCTCATCCTACTCACCCGGGAGCATCTGGAGCACTACGGCAACTTGTAGAAATTTACGTGCCGGTGGTTGATGGGTCTTGGGATAGCTCGCCTGAATAGCCCATGTAGGGTAGAGGCCAGTACCTATTAGCCCAGGCAGCTTCTGCGAGATGCTGAGTCTCGCATAGAGATCAGATCATACTGATGTCACCTCCTAGTCTTCTGCTAGCCCAGCTAGGGCTGAAAAGATGAAGGCAGGGATGACAGCAGTGGCAAGCATCTGTGACTACGTAAGAGCCTGTCTGTGGACATCTCCCATGCCTAAGATGTCTGTGGTCACTGTGGATGCAGACTCACAACTTGTACAAGATATTTGATCACCACCCCTCGGCAAGGCCTCCGAGTCTGTGTATCTGCTTCAGAGATCTTAA
Organism: Ondatra zibethicus; assembly: GCA_004026605.1. Classification (NCBI taxonomy): domain Eukaryota; kingdom Metazoa; phylum Chordata; class Mammalia; order Rodentia; family Cricetidae; genus Ondatra; species Ondatra zibethicus. The sequence goes on along the minus strand of PVIU01012454.1, from coordinate 20,411 downwards.
TTTTTTTCTTCCTTAAGAAACACATGTTTTAGAAGTCAGCCATGAATAACCCCCACTTTTTTTTTCTAGGTGGTGGATGGATTTAAAGGCCAAAATGTGTCCACCTCATCAGACCTTAAACACCCCGTAAATGAAGTTTGGGGAGCTCTGTCAGTCTCCAAGTCCCTTAAGATGTAGCACTCTTTCTCTCCTCATCCTCTCCGAAGGGTGTGGTGAGTAAATAGGACCAGCTATGTGCCTTCAGCATGGCGGGTTATACCTCCGCATTTACGCTCCAGGTCATAAATGAAGACATCATTAGAGCACACGGGGAAAAGTTCAGGCCTGAGTAGAGATCTTATATCTTGTTATGTTCATACCTCGTGTTCCTGTCAATCCACCCTCCTCTGGGGTGCATCCCCCATTCTCAGTCTCCAGCAAGGCTTTCCCTTTCCTGGAGCCAGGAATGAAGCTACACCGATTTAGTCTTTCCTGCTGGATGGCCTGTTTGGTCCACACACAGATGGGTGGGGGTGGGGCATGCTTTTTAATCGACCAATAACCTTTTAAGAATGAAACAGAGCAAATGTTTATTGAGCTTATTGAGTGCCTACTATATAGCCAGCTTCGGATGAGAGCTGAGTCCCTCCGCTCATTCCATTAAAATGTTTTACAAAGGAAGGGAAGCATAGGGAGAGAGTTATCTGCCAAAGTCACAAGCTAATCAGGGGCAGAACAAAGGTGAGCCACACCTTGGCAGCCTTCAGTGCCTCAGGCAAGAATGCCTCCTTGGGGATTGCAAAATGGGGGCTTGCTTAAGCAAAGGGCCATGGCACAACTACTCCCCGTGGGGCTAAATAGAACAGACAAAAGCCATTGCTGGTATATTCTGCAGACAGGAAGTCATTTTTCAGCCAGGCGACATTTTTCACAAAGAAACTTGGTGTAGTACCAGGTCAGGGCCAAGGAATTATCTTTATTATTAGTGAGAATTAGCTAGCCTTTTGTTACTTTTCTGTGGTACATGTGTGTGTGTGTGTGTGTGTGTGTGTGTGTGTGTGTGTGTGTGTGTGTGTGTGTGTGTGTGAGAGAGAGAGAGAGAGAGAGAGAGAGAGAGATTCAAATCTGAGGAGTTTGTGCTGTTTTGACATTGTTAATTGAGGGAATTCCTAGAAACATGTTTTGTGTTCATGGGCTAGAACCCAGGGCCGCTCTCACATTAGGCAAACCCTTTGAGCTCCATCCTGTTCTATCTCTTCCAGTTTTGCGGCAGTGTCTTGCTAAAATGTCCAATCTGGTCTCAAGTTTGTAGTCTTTCTGCCCAGCCTTCCTAGCAGCTAGGATCATCTGCCTTTGCCACCTGGCGAGGAACACTTTCCGTCTTCCGTTTCCCTCCTTGTGTGGTGTGTTTCCTTCCTCCTCTAAGGACGTTCACGGCTCCTGCATAGCTGCTCTGGGATGCGGGATGTCTGTGGTCTGCTCTGCCTGTTGCTATGCTGAGTTATGGCTCCCTTGTCTCCTGCTCAAGTCTGCTCCTAGCATCCCTACCAAGTGGCCTCCTATCTAGGCTTAGTATTCCTAGGAATCTCTCCAGATCTGATGCTTGGATGGGAGGCAGGATGCATTCCTGTTTAGGAAACCCATCACTTGAGCTCTGGAGTACCAACTTCCTGGCAGCCGCCACCAAGACCATCCCCTCAGGAAACAAAACAAGCCCTATCTCTCAAGTCTCCCTGTTTCTTTTTCTTTAAAGTTCCCTGGTACAACTAAGCTGCAATTAAGAGGCAGGATCAAAGGGACCTGCTGCCTCTGGGGCAGCTGGGGCCATCAGACAGCTTTGGTCTTTTTTAACTCTTCACTTCCCACGGTTTGTGCTGCAGCTGCTGCCAGCCTGCTCTGGGCACTCAGGCACCAGAATGGGAGAAGGGCTTTGGTAGGCCCAGTAGAATGAGGCTGCACTTTCCCAGCCATTGGGTGAAAATCAGAAGGAAGCATCCAGTGGGAAAGTGAGGACCTGGCACAGGTCATATCCAGACTCTCCCAGAGCTCTAACAAGCAGTTTCTAATGACTGCAGCCAGTGTAGACCAGCATAACCCCAGCTAGTGTAGATGAGCACAACCCAGTTTCTAATGACTCCAGCCAGAGTAGACCAGCACAACCCCAGATGCACATAAACCACAATGTTTGCTTAGAAAATTTTTCCCTGTGCTGAAATGGAAGTCTGGCTCCCATCAGCTTCAGTGCTCCCCCTGTCTCAGCTCTCTGCATTCTTCATAAGCAGGCCACATGTCTCCACAGACAGCCAGTCCTTTGCATACTAGGGGCTGTATGCTTCGGCTCGGGTCGTTAACGGCACCGTCCTTATTCAGGATATAATACTTTCATTTATGCAGCCCAGGACACACACCACGTTATTCTGGCAGTTTTAGCCCACGGTTGATCTCTGTGGAATATTGAACCAGCAGAGAGGGAAAGGGTTGAGCACCGTTTCTCCCCAGCTCTACTCAGGTCTAAAGACAATGAGGAAAGCAGATGGACGTTCCACAGTACTTTAAATTATTGCTGTCTACCCCAATAATAGGCTGCTGTTGCCTCTGGAAACATCTGCTAGCATGCTGGACTTTGGTCTAAAAATGATAGATACGTAGATGGTACACAGGCAGCGAGAAAGATACCGTGTCACGCGGCGGGAAGAACCCACCAAGCCACTTTTCAAAGATGGCGTACAGATTTTAGGTCTGCAGTTTCCACTTCTCCCTCCGCTCTACCCTCATGGCCATCATGTCTTCGGTAGTGCCCAGTCCTGAGCGGTGGCCCTCTTCCTCAGACACCCAAAGACCCACTGTCCCATGGGTAGGCGCCAAGGTCACCAAAGGAACTAATTGATCTCAGCTCCAGTCAGCAGCGGGCGGTGCCCGCCTTCCCTCCCTTCCTGAAGAAGGAGGAACAAGGACAAGACGGGTTTTCTGGTTCTCTCCTTCAGCTACCTTGGGCCTACTCAGAGGACCCAGGGTGAAGGGGGGAGGAAAGCGCCCAGCTGGCTCCCTGCTCCAGACCAGATGTTAATGTAGAGAAAACCAGGGCCTGCTGCAGGCCTCCCCAGCCTGCTTTGAGGCAGACTCCTGCTAGGAAAACCCTTGGGTTGATGTTTAACTTAAAGATCACTAAGCTGCTCTTCTACCCTCTCTTTCCTTCCCCTGCCTTTCCTACTCTGCTGCTCTTGCTTCCTCTCCTCTGCCGCTGTCTCCTTCCCTTTCCTCTCCTCCCCCTCCCCCCAACTGCCAACTGCACCTTTCATCAGTGTCAAGCCAAGCCTGCCCACACTCTGCCATACTGAAATTTTACCTTTTCAATGAAAACTGCTAATTTTCTCACTGACCCCTAAATAGCACCGATCTCCCACCTCAGGCTAGAATGTATGTATATAACCCAGACCAGATTAAATAATTGATGAGGAAAAGTCATTGGGGGGCTGATGGTTGTAGAAATACTGGCCTGGGAGAGCTCCGTGTGCAGAGTTGGAAAATGTCACCTTCAGTACACTGTAGATGCCTGGCTGTTTCACTTCTCTGCAAGAGGTACCCAAACACCCCAGTCAGTGGTTCTGTGGCTGCAGACTTATTTACTGTTCTCAACTGCACCTCCTATTTTGATGAATTAGAAGGCAAGAAAAATTGACAATGTGGCCTGCATACCTGGTCAGGAGAACGGAGTGGAACTATTCTGAGGGCCTTAGCGTGTCACAGCCCGTGAAACCCTTTGGTCCTTTCTTCCCTGGTTGACAGAGCTGTGGAGGTGAGGACTACCAGTGAACTTCCTATTACAATCTTGCAGAACTCAGAAAACCTTGGACTTAGGTCTGTGACATTCCACCTTCCTCACTGGTTCAAAGCAGAAGGAGATTAAAAAAAAAAAAAAAACCTTATGCTCAATACAATAGCAGGCTCCTGGGGAACATGCTATACCATTGGCTAATTCCTGTTCACCTCTGCACACACACACACACACACACTTGCATGTCATAAGGGTGTAACCTGTGCTGGCCTGTGCTGGGGAATGCAGAGAAGGGCCACAGCATCGAATCCTCAAAATGGCCTGTGTCTGGGCTCCTTCCAGCCCCTGCCAAGGAAGAGGAGCCGGGAAGGCTTTGACTGAGTCCTTTCCCTCCCTCACATTCTCTTTCTTCCCCTCACATTCTCAGGACTGAAAATTAGAAACACTTTTCTCCTACACACAAAATTACTCCCTCACACACCCCCCCCCCCTCCTGCTTTGAAATGGCAGTTGCTGCCAGAACAGGCTCCTGGAAGAACCGTCTCCTCCGCAGTGACTTGAGCTTTACCAAAAATGTCGCCAGCCGGCGGGACCAAAGGAATAGGTCACCCTTGGGGAATAAATAGGACCAGGAGGACCCTGGGGTGCTTGCTGGGACCCTGTCCGTATCTGGTCTCTTAATCTGGGTGTGTGTTACATAAATAATGTTTGCTTTGTGAAAATTGAGTGGATTGGACACTTAGAATTTGAGGCCACTTCTGTCTTTAATAAAAAGATTAAAGATTGTAGCTGACTTCTCTGTGCTGCCTGTGATAACGCAGTGCACTGAGAGGGCTCATGCAGAAGGCCCATGGCTGCTTCTGCTCCCACCCTGGCCTCTTCTGCCGCCCCAGCGATGTCTCTTCTTATACTCTGGGTCTTTCAGGCTCTGAAAATATCAGTGATCTCATGAGAGACCAGAACTGCAAAAGGCCATGCCACTCAGCTAGACATATGACCCCAGGCCCTGAGGACATTAATATTTCAAGTTGAAAAAGAAATAAATCTTTAATAATGATAAGGACAACACAATAATAGTTATTATCATTGCCTCTTTCATTTTCTATGAAAATATCTCCTTCCTCCATTTTTGTTTATTCAAACACATGAAAGTTTAGCTTCTAGGATTTTTTTTCTACCTGGATTCTAAGATTAGGAGAAAGAAGAAAGAGTAGAGTACCTCAGATCATCACCTCTTACCCTTTACAGTGTGGCCCTTACTTCCTGTTGCTTCATTTCGGTGGAGAGATATCTAAAAGTAAAAATCTAGGACTGGCAAGGTGGCTTAGTAAGAGTCAGTAGGAGTTCCGAGTCATTTGAGGAGTCTCAGAACACACAGCTGCACGATGACGTGTTTGTAATCCCAGCACTGGAGAAGCAGAGACATCCCTGTCCTCTAGCCATTCCAGGCTGCTTGGTGAGGTCCAGATCAATGAGAGGCCCTGTATCAGTAAAATAGTGTGCAGTGCCTGAGTTTGGCCTCCAGTCTTCACACTTGCATGTCTGCGTGCACATATACACACTTGTGTGTGATGCTTCACACACAGTAACGTATATACACATAAACATATATGCATACACACACACACAAAAATAAATAAATAAATAAATAAGTAAAGTGGTTTGGGGCAGCAGACTCTCTAGTTTGCAGACCATCAACACAGACTCAAGTCCTGGCTCCTGTAGGAAGCATGGCAGTGACCAAGTAAACGTTATTTACTTCCTTTGCAGAAATCAGGATGATCAGGTCAAGGAAGTGGTTCCGTGGGTGAAATACTCACTGTTCAACCAGCTTGGGTTCAATTCCAGGGTGGACTTAAAGCAGGTGCGTCGAAACACGTCTATAACCCTGTCCTCCTGTGGCAAGATGGCAGGTGGGGACTAGAGAGCCAGTCTGGCATGGATGGCCAATAATGACAGAGACCATCTTAATCCAGGTGGAAGTCGATGGCGGACACCAAATGTCCTCTTACCTTTACATGCAAACTTTGTCATGCCTGCTACTTCATAGCCACACACATACACAAACACACATAAACATGCACACACACACACACACATACACACAGAGGGAACATTTTTTTGAAGTCGGGATGATCTTGCTTATCTCTCTAGAATTGTATAAAGATGTGAGCAGACAGTACTGGAAGTTCCTTGCCCACAGTGAGAACCCCTTGATTTGTGGCTGGAGCTAATGACATTGTAAATTTAATCTTGACCTACAATCTACCTCTTGAAGTTCCTGTTGACCATGACAAGCTTTACAGAAACAATATACTGTGAGAAAGGGGTAAGAAGAAAAGTATTTCTTGAATCTTCCCTTTGCTTTTCCCTCATGCTTTTACACTCTTGTGTGCAAGGGAAGACAAGTAGACAAGTCACTGTGGGTAAAGGTCACATGTGCCACGAGGCACCCTGGGAGTAGATTGTGGCCATCCAGACACAGCAGGGAACACGTCCTGGAGGAGACAGCATCTTCAATGGCCTTGGAGAAGTCCGGTGGCATAGAACGCACTTTAGGAACACCGAGGCATGACTCTCTGGGCCACATGACTCAGTTGTGGGGTGCAGGGTGTGGTGAGCTTGGTATTTATCCACAGAAGGCAGATATTTGAGCTTAAAGCAGGACTTTGCTGAGGACACAAGTAACCTAGAAAAGAGTTGGTGGCACAGCCGTGGAGGATACCTGTTGAAGGGGGTGCCCTAGGTACTTTATATATGTGCACACCCAAGGTGGACGGCGTTTCAGAAAGTGCACTTTGGCACAGTGTGTGGGCAGCATGACCTCTGCATGTGCCGTTGGGTCTGTGTAACAGATTATGTTATTCACTTTGTCCTACGTTAAGGTTTCACATAGCCAAGTAGGAGTGAGAAACAATGCCGAATCCGGAAGTTTAAGAAAGATAGGAACTGGGCATGTCACCCTGGCATGTGGGCATTAGGAAGACGTGCCTGACCTTTGGGAACACTTTCGAGAGGATATTGAGTGGGACCGTGGACTCCAAGGAACCGCGGACTCCAAGGAACCGCAAGTGTGGAGTGTAAGACTGTTGTCAAGTGTGTGATGTCATGGCTATCATAAGAGATGCAGTGGGCAGATGTCTTAGGGTTTTTATTGCTGTGAAGAGACACCATGACCACGGCAACTCTTATAAAGGAAACATTCATCGTGGTGGCTTCCCTGACAGCCTCAGAGTTCAGTCCATCACTGTCATGATGGGGAGCACGGCTGTGTGCAGGCAGACTTGCTGCTGGCTATATCTTAGCTTGCAGGGAACGTGAAGTCACTTTACAGTTGAAGGAAGCTGGAGCAAAAGAGACATCCCAGCCTGCCCCTGCAGTGACACACTTCCTCCAACAAGGCCACACCTCCTAATAGTGCCACTCCTTTTGGGGGCCATTTTCTGTCAAACCGCCTTAGCAGGCCAGGGTAAAGAGGGTTCGGATTGGTGGGTGGAGCTTGTAGGAAGGTGTGCTGGGCTGTAGGTACACCTTTGAGCCAGAGGCACCTTCTGGGGATGGATTGCCTGAAGCCACAGTTAGAGGAATGGGTTTGAGTCTTCCACGGTAGGAGAGGTGAAAAGAATCAGATAAATCTTGTGGTGGGGGTAAACTGAGGTCTAAGTGCTTCCCCAGGAAGCTTCCAGGGCTTTGTCGGAAATGAATCACGCTCATTAGCATGAGTGTATTGGGGAGAGGCCAGCAGACTGCACTGGCTCCCATTACTAATTAAAGATGAGCTCTGTATCACTTACAGGCTTAGCTACAACGCGACGACACCGCTGCTGTCGAAAGTGCAATGCAGCTGGACAGTTGTCTTTCTTTTGTTATTTTTCCTGGGCTTTAGCAAAGGAGGATTCTAGAGTCTAGCTCTGTTCCCTTACCGTAATCTATCATGGTAGACTATCATTCATGTGGACTACGCTATCCATTGTAGGAATCCTCATGTATTGTGTTGCGTGCATAAGCCTGTGTCAGGTCATCAGTACGTACTCAATAAATGTTCTCTGAATGCATGGAATGAATGAAATGTTTTATTATTGAGACAGGCATTTCTTTAGATGAGGATTAGCTGGGAGTCAGACTCACAGAGATCATGCTTCACCACTCACCCAAACAGAGGCAGAATTTTCTATTGCGATGTAAACTGAATACATTTCACCCTGGGAGTGTACACAGTTCTGTGAAGCAGTGCTTTGGAATACTGAAGACAGGCCAGCTGAGCCCCTGTATCTTTAACCAGGGATCTTTATTATTTTCTTTATTTATTCAAGCGTCACAGAAGAATGTTGGCAGATGGAGTAAATGGTCAGAGAGACTAAAATGCTGAACTAGGCGTTGTCTAGAATGACCTAAGTTTTTACAAAGGAAGTTCCAGTTGCTTAATTGCCACAGAAGCGGCACTTCTGGTTGTGTTCATCTGAGGAAGATGAACAATGCATCTCACTAAAGGAATTGGCCTGTTTCTTCACCCTTGAGAGCCTGGCCAGTTAAAAACCAAGTAAAAGACAGGCATCCAAGGTCAAGGCCAGAATGAGATTTGAAGCAATGTGACAGGACCATGCATCTTTGCTCCACAACTTTACCCAGCTGGGATTCCAGGAAAAGAAAAACCTGCTTTCTTGCCATCCCCATTTCAAAAACTCATTACACCGCTCCAAAAACTGGCTTTGTTGACTGCCCAAACTCTTTGGAAGCTTGGTTTTTAAAATAATCAGATTTCTTGGCCTGTTCCCCCAAGATTCTGACTTGGGATGTCTGGGGTGGGGCCCAGGAATCTACATTTATTGGAAGAATCCAGTGATTTAAATGCAAATTATTCACAGACCTCCTGGCACAGCCTTATGGGCCACTCAAACCCTGCATTTAAACCCCGGTCCTCACTAGAGTAGATGCACAATTTCAGGCAGCTCTGTTTGAACTTAAACTTTCTCATCCCTCAGATGGTGTGTGTCGCCTACTTCTCTGAGGAATGGGATTAAATGGAATCACCTACATAAAGGGGGTACACAGATTAAACAATCAATTAAATGTGTAATTGTTCACATATGTTTTCTGGGGTGAGTATACAACTGCAGCTCTCTAAGCGGTTCTAGAAAGATCAGCGACTTCAACCTAGGACTTCTGCAAGTTCATCAGCTCTTGTTATCCCTCACAAAGACCGCATTGTTCTTTAAGCAAAATGCAGAAGGCCTTACTGCCGCAAAAGAATCTTATCTAGGCTTTGGGGAATGTTTAAATTTGGTAGAGATGGTGAGCCCCTGGTACATGTCATCTCAGACTAAAGGGTCCTGCTTCTAATAGCGTTGAGACATGGTTGCTTTTGAAGACAGAAGAGATTGTTTGGAAAGTCTCTCCTATCTGCCTGTGTGAAAATGGAGCACATGACCCAGCTCCATAGTAGGCCAGGCCTTGAGCTGTTTTGGCTCAGATAAAATTAATTGTCTCCACTCAGCCTGTTTTCAGGTAGTTCAAGCGGGTGGTAACTGGACCGTGTTAGGACCCAACTCCTGAATTCTCTGGAAATGGATGAATGAGTGAGTGAATGATGGATTGCCTCTGGGGCTAAGAAAGGCTCCCACAGCTCTCAGTCCATTCTGGCCCTCTGGTCATCCCCGAGGAAGGGCAATGGCTTTGTTGCCTGGAGAAAGAGTAAGCAAGGGTGCTTCCTTCCTGGATGTGGTGACCCAGTTGCCTGTGTGAGGAGCCAGTGTCACAGCCTCTCTCCCAGCCCCCGCGGAGAACCCGTCAACAGCACAGACTTTCACAAGTCAAGTGCTTGCTGGAGTTCTGGGTCATATGGTTTGGGTCATGCACAAAGGAATGGAGCGTGGTCTGGAATCCAGGGAGAGACGGGAGCAGAATAGTGAGAAAGAAACTCAGAAACAGAGTAGGGAGTAAAAATGGAAACATATAATAACCTGGGAACCAAACATCTAAGGTTCAGCTTTTACTTAAGGAAGATTTTCCAAAATTTCCCAGTCTACAAATTTAAAGATTGAAAAATCTTTAAGCACATCCTGAATCATTTTCCAAGAGTTCAGCCCCTCCCGTCGGAGAATATGGATTGAAATCTGTTTGTTTCATACCCTGTTGCTATAAAGGAAGCAAAACGAAATGACCGCCAGCCAATCAATATGCACCCTCCAAAGGCAAGAGCACACACATGCACACACAAACATTCATAGGTGTGTGTACAAAGACAAAGAAGAAACCAGACATTAACTCCATATATGTTGACCCTGAACACATGATGCTTTACATAATAAAGGAAAGAGGGGGAGGCCACACCCAGGTGGGTGAGTGGACATGATTGCAATTGGAATAGGCCTTGCCTTGCCTTGAGTATACCTGGAATAGATAGCGATGAAAGAGTAGATCATATCCCTATCAGAGGAAACCGCTTGAACAAAACCCAATAGGAGGAAACGAGTTCCCATTGTGTATACACATGAAGTTCCGTGGAAAGGAAATCGCCCAGCTCAGCACACTTCCGCTGCCTTCCAGAGCCGCCAGGGAAAGGCTGGTCCTGTACTCAAAGACCAGAGATGGTGTCTCCCTCAGCCTGGGCAAGACTGCAAGGAAATAAGTGGGGTTTTTAGCAACTCCACCCACATTCCTAGACTTGTAGTAACTTCTCTTATAGACTGGCTCTTGGGACCACCAAGGACAGTTACTAAGGTTTTCTCTTGTATTTGAGGCTATATGCGTATAATGGGGAGCAGACACTTGGCTTCGGCATCCTGCTCTCTTTATAGACTTTATCCATTTCCAGAGTCCACCCATGTAGATGTCATGCAGGGCCACCTCTCTGCAAGGGCCCTAGCTCTCTGCCGAGGGTCAAGCCATCAGAGATGAGGCCCTATGGTTAGCTCAGGGAGGCTTCACTTTCAGGTTTCTTACAAGGACAATACCAACACCACCACGCCTGTTACCTGCTATTATCTATAGAAATACAGTTCTCATCACGAGCATTTGATTTTGTGGAGTGCCGTGTGGTGCCTGGCGCTCATTCTGAGCCACAGAGACCGGCCGTGTTCGGTCCTGGAAGATATAGGGGTATAGCAGAGGCAGAGGATTTTATGTTCCAGTCACATAATAAGTGAATTACTTAGGTCTCTGGAGCCCCCAGGGTAGGGCTTGGAGACACCTAATAGTCCTCAAAGAGCTTGGATTGAGAAGGACTTATTTTTTTTCTCTCCTTTATGTTGCTTGAGTGACAGTTTCAGTACAGTTAAGCTCGGATCTGCAGGGATGCTACTATAACGGGCGTGCATGGTGGAGTCATTTTCCACTGACATCATCCTCTGAAAGAGGTTCCTGAGAGAGGGAAAATGAAAGCAGAGGAGGGAGGCGAAGGAGCCCCAGCGCCCTCTGAGCGGAGCCCGCCATCTTGCCTGCCGGCTGCACCCAGTCCAGTTCCCTCCCCTGCCCTCCAAGGGACCATTTGCCACTGTGGCCCGTGGCCTCTGCAGACGCTGTGTGTAGGAGTGAGAAATCAATTCAAAGACACTATTTCTTGAATGCACCCAAGTTCTAATGCAGTTGGTGTTGGTGACTTTCAGTTTGCCCTGGAGGGTAAAAACAGTCTTGATCCTTATTTTCTTATAAAATGCCATTTGATGGTTCTTGGTTGATAATCCTGAGGTGAGCAGCCAGAGTGAGCCAGATACTATTCAGGTTGCTGGGCTCCAGAGATGCCCTGGCTTGGCTTCAAAGTCAGTTGGCAAGAACACAGAACAGCATGGTCAACCTCAAGGACAGGGCAAGGTTAGAGGGGACAGTGCTCAGAGTGGGTGGTCCTGGCTCTTCTGGGCTGTGGATCCAAGGACCGGCCTTTTCTGAGGAGATTTGGAAGCTCTGAATGACAGCAAGCAAAGAAAGGGGGAAAGGATATCACAATAGCACAGTTGGTCCAATTAACAAAGGCCTGCTAATTACTCGCTTCTGGGACTTATCAAGTCTCATCTATAAACTAAAATTAAAGGACATTTGAGTCTTAAGCTGTTAGCTTTGCTGTCTTCCTGCTTGCCTGCTTCCTTCTTTCAGGGGAAAGCCATACAAATTAAGAATCAAATTTGCCAGCAAATAGCATAAGGTAATGCAGGGAAACAAGACTGCTTTATGCAGTGTGGACAGGGGTGGGGTGTGGTCATTTTACCTTCTGGCATACCCCTTGGCTCTCACCACTGCTCAGCAGGACTGTGGCTCTCACCACTGCTCAGCAGGACTGTGGGGACCCTTGTGCCTGGGTTCTTGCTTGTTCAGCACAGGCTTTTCTTCCATAGCAGGGCAGAAACAAGCTAAGTAGCCACGTCTGTCCTTCCTCCTGGACCGAATTTTACTCTCCCCTCAAGCTAGAAATGCCTGAGGGGGATAAAAACAAAAGCTTCTCACGTGACATTGAATAATGGTGGTTTAAGAAACGCCTGGTAGTTGAGTCTAATTTGCAGGGTGAGGTCACAGGATTGCGTGGAAAATTCCAGCGTGAGTTTATTCACATAGTTCTGGACGTCAAAAAAAAAGTGGGAGCCGACTCATAAACTGTTTGCAAGGAGTTTGTGTTTCCTTGCGTTTCAAACATTGTAGTTGTTCTGAGAAAAATGCAGACTGTAGTTTTAAAAGCAAGAAATTGAAGGGCACGAGAGAGAACTAGGCCAGAACTTAGAAATGTAGTTGAAGAGATCAAAGTCAGAAAACCCGAGGGAAAAATGGCATCTGGAGGGAAAATAGATCCCGGGTGACTCCTCTCAGCCGCAGAAGCTGATTGGAAACTAGGAAACTTAGTTTTTCATGGATTCATGGAGTTTTTGTGACTTTGTTCTGCAGTGCAGACCAGCTGATAAGGTGCCTGGTTCTCCGCTGGCTTTGTAATCTCAATTCTTTGCCCCTCATATAATGGCTTGTTTGTTTTGAGGCTGGTGCACACTGGCTGAAGAATCAGACATTTGTTTCACAGTGCTTGTTTTGAAGACATCAGTTCTGGGTACATCCTCACACTGCCTGTAAAAAGAGAGGCTTATCCGGGTGAGCTGCGCCATATAGGCATGGGGGAGAACTATATACGTCTCCTACTATGCAGAATGAAAGTGAAGTACGATAAAACTTCATTTCAATCTAATTACTGAAGAGCCTGAATTATACATTATTCATAGAGATGTACGGTTTTATTAATTATGATGACATATAGCAATTTGAGAGAGCCAAGGATATGTTACCTAATAATGACCCTTAAGAAGCTCTTATTAGTGAAGAGATAAGAATGATTTATTAGTGGAATTAAGATATTTATATCTAAATGAATGGTAATGAAGTGTCTGAAAAGTTTGGTCTCATAAGTAGGGTAAATATTTGCATCAGAATTAGGTTAAGACTGTTCATTTGTTCATCAAGCAAGCCCGTTATACTCCTTAATTTCATAAATAGTTCAGAGGTCAACTTTGGCCTGGTCTGGGGCCGGTTTCAACTCGCATGGGAAATCTGATGAGTTACTGGTGGCTGTCTGCCTGGAACATTTCTTGTGAAGTATTCTGAGGTGCCAAGCATAAGTTAAGAGGGGTGAAGAAGCTGGGATTAGCTAGTGATGCCTGCTGTCACCGTGGAAGGGAGGGTCAGATACCTTCGTTTGCTACCCTTGGAGGAGGCTCACCCAAATCATTCTCCAGAGTCATCTGTGTTACTGTTGACACCATTTCTGAGTGTCTTGAAGACCCAACAAATAATGACTCTTCTACTGGAGGGGTAGCCATTCCAGTGTCTTAATTTACTTCTGCTCCAAAGAAGGATGTTTGAGTTGAATTTATTTCGCTACATAGAAAATATTTTTATTTTCACTACCTTTAAGGAACAAAATTATTTTATAATTCTTTTGAATGTGTGTGTGTGTGTGTGTGTGTGTGTGTGTGTGTGTGTGTGTTTACATGGGAGAGGGCCGTTACTCTGAAATGGGCCCTTTTCTATTTACTGTTTTTATTTCTATTTACTGTTGTGAAAATTCATTCCACCAAAGCCACGGCTTCTTGTCTCCTTAAAAGGGAGAGAGGGGTTCTCTCTCTGTCTCTCTCTCTCTCTGTCTCTCTCTGTCTGTCTCTCTCTCTCTCTCTCTCTCTGTCTGTCTTGGGTTGTGAAGACTGAGTCAGGAGCCAGGTGGCATTCCCAGCTCCCTCCATCCCCAACTCCGTGAGTCTGCTCTTCCCAGCACCCCTTAATAAATTGATATGTGTGTGTGTGTGTGTGTGTGTGTGTGTGTGATTGGTTCATGCTACTTTACATTAATTTCAAGTATAATTATTATTTTAGTTTATTAAGTAAAGTGTGGAAGCACTTATTTTCCTCCATGAAAATAAATTTGGAGATCAGTCCAGGTGCACAGATTACTACCACCTTCTTCCATTTTGTAGCTAAATGATAGAAACCGTGTAAGACAGGAAAAGAGTGGGAATACCCTTGAATTGTCTGCTGTGGTCTAGGCACTTTGGCATTTCCATTCAAAATTACTTTTTAAATATAATGCTGTCAGCTGTCCAAAAGATGGATATTGTTGTCCCAGTAAACATGAGACTGGTTTTGAACGTCTTGACTATTCATCTAGCATGGAGCTGAAATCAGAACCAATTCTGTTAAGAGTTTTAGATTTGCATGTCATCGATCCCAACTATTGCAGTGGTATTTTATGCATCCAGTAACAAGAGCTGGAGAACTCAGCGGTGTGAGAACCCGCCATCAGTGTTAGGATGCTAGCTGCTGCTTCTCCTCCGTCCCTCCGTCCCTCCCTCCCTCCCTCCCTCTCTTTCTCTCTCTCTCCTTTTTATTATTTTCTTTTGCTGAATTTGAATCTTTGACCCTGTGCAGAGAAAGGCCTACTGTTCAGAAGTGAGGCCAGGCCTCCCAAATGGCATTTTCCTTCCTGCCGAAGAACACAGGCCCTGGCTTTATGAGCTGCTAACAATCAGTTTTTAGCACAGAGCTGGGAGATTGTTTTAATACACTTAGCGATGTTCCAAAAATAGCGTGGGGGTGGGTGGATCATAAATCTGAATCACTTACGGGGTCACGGTGAGACCCATGGGTGCTGGTAATCCCGGGGAGAAAGTGTCGATGAGCCCCAGGAACGAAGCTAGCATGGGGATGTTGTGTGACTGTCACAGCCCATCTGTTGAGTGCCTGTTGTCTGCTTGTGGAATTTAAGGAGATACATGTGCTAAAAGCTTCTTTATTCACTGGGTAAAACTCTGTGTAAACATCAGCTGATAATATCCATGGTAATAATTATATTAAAATATTATAAAGCCGTAAAGAGAGCTTCAGGATGGCAAGCCCAGCGTGTTTCTTTGAAGACAGTTCATTAAAAATGACAGCATAGTGTACTTGTTTTTTTGTTTTTTATTTTTTAAAACTTCTTAGAGGAGTGAGCACCTGGATTCTGGTTTCATGTTCAAAGTATTAGACTCCTGAAGGATGTTTTCCCCTTTAAAAGGATGTGCTACTTTGCTTGTGACAACTCAGGGTTGTCATGTGATCCCTGCCATACTGTCAGGTCAGGAGTGGACATGGCTACCTGGAACTCTCAGAGTTGGGCGCTCGCTCCTAGGTCCTGCCTTCCTGTTTACTGAGTCAGGGTCACTAGTGCCTGTGTTACAACATAAAGGGTCATGGTTAGGGCAATGGGACTGCTGGCTTTAAGACAACTTAGGAGCATAGATGGTTTGTTTAGTTCATTCGTTAAAACAGCTTTAGAAAAGAAAAGGAAGGAAGAGAGGAGGGAGGGAGGAAGGAAGGAAGGAAGGAAGGAAGGAAGGAAGGAAGGAAGGAAGGAAGGAAAGGAGAGAGAATGGTGAATCAACCATGACTTATTCCACATTTTAAATCACATTTTGGTTTATTATTTATTTTATCTTTTTTTTTCTGAGACAGGGTTTCTCTTTGTCACTTTGGAGCTTTTACTGGAACTCACTCTATAGACCAGGTTGGCCTCAAACTCACAGAGATCCGCCTGCCTCTGCCTCCTGAGTGCTGGAATTAAAGGCGTGCGCCACCACCACCCAGCTAGCATTACTTTTATTTTAAATCCCTTATAGACAGGTAATATTTGATCTATAGGCTAGTCAGTTGATCTTCCTATAATTGACATTGTGTCCAATTAAAAAAAAAGAACTTTCTTGGAGGTGCAACCCTTCTACCACATGCTGTGACCTTCTGTTTTTGCTGTGGCACAGCCTTGTTAATACCTCCTGACAGCGACTCCTGGTGTTTATTACTCCTCAATTTAGCATGCAATCATTTATTTTTTTCCATAACAATTTATTCTTCATAGCATTTTGTAGTTGTGGATGAGTCTCTTGAACTTGGTTGAATCGCCATATAGGCCGAAGCATCACACAATGATTACAGCCCCTTAATGCCACAGATTCGGTGTTCACCCATTCCCAAATCATGGGTGTAGCTCAGTATCTCTGCACAAATCGTGAGAGACCAGATGCTGTGTGTTAATCATTGCTCTAAGGATAATACAATTGAAATAAGGCTCTTCTTAGAATCAATTCTGCTTTTCCTTCTGAAATCATATGAGATCAAAGGCAATCACGCATTTGCGGGGCAGACCCTTGCTGTAACCCTCTGACTGCCGCTTAGGGTGGTTAATTTTACATTAGTTATGTTTTATTATTAGAAACAATAATAAGCAGTTATAATTTAACATTTTATGCCAAGCCTATGAAAAGTGCTATGCAAATTTGGCTATTATTAGGAAGCTCCAATCTGCAAGCCATTGTCATTCCTTTTTTATGGCTTTTTTTTTATAATTTGATCTCTTAAACATTGGCCAGCCCCACCACCACAACCCACTGGCTGTGAATGGGAATTATCCAAATTGCCGTCGAGTTGTTTAAATACGAAGCTGTATTTTACCTCACGACTTGTTCTTCAGTAATACATAATTTCAGACACACAGTTTGGACAACGGACTGATATTTAATAGGCCTCTTGTGATGTCTCAGTGGACATGGCTCTCGATAGAACGTGACATCGTGCGCTGTCCCTGTTTTCCCATCTTCTTTCATTGGAGAATGTCCTGATCCTGAAAGACGCATCCACATTCTAGAAATGGTTCTGACATCGTAGTAACGCAAAAGCTGCTCTTCACTTTTACGTGCAGAAGCAATGTGTGTGTAAGAGTCAAGGTCCAAGGGGAATTTTTGTCATTTTTTTCTTACCTTAGGTTGTTCATGTTTCAGTTTACCTTCGGGGGTCAAACCTCTTTTTCCTCAAAAGAAAATAGATTTGAAATCATATGGTTAAGTATTTGGACCTGCTATGCTGCATTGCTAGAAAACCCACCTTTAAAGACTTAATAATACTGTTCTTAAAATTCCATATATTGAGATCATATTTGATTTAACTTTTCTTGTTACCTAATATTCGATTGGTTCTGATTGCTTATTTTTGTACATTATGTTGTAATTATAATCCAAGCACTTAAATTCTAATTTTCTATTTTCTAATTTTTCTAACTTCCGATTTTTTTTCTCTCAAAGTGGATTTGAGGAACTGCTATATTTTTTTAATTCTTTGCATCTCTCGGAATATTTTATTTGCATACGGGAACTATAATGTGGTTGAATATTTTGTAACAGCTGTTACATTTCTCCCTCGAAACTCCCAGTTTGCTATTGGCTTCTACTGTTTTGTGTTCTAAAAGAGGAACTGGGGCCCACTCAGCTCATCGGTGGCTTGCTCTTGGGTAGAGGCCTCAGTAATTTAACACATCTCCCACTGCCCTGATGGCTGGGAGAGTCCAGACCCGTGGGTGTGGCCAAGACATTCACACCGCTTAGTATGTCCATTCTCAGCACTCCCTTGAATCACTGCTTACATTTAATTTGTTCTTTTATTTCATTGTTTTCTCCCCATGAACATTTAAGGGTTCTTAGATGAAGTCTTCATCTTCTTCCTTGGGTTACTTTAATCTCTTCCTTTTTTTTATTCTCTGTAGTCCATACATCCATGTATTTCCAGATCTGATGGGTTCTACTTGGATATTGATAGTGCTTTCTACCAAATTCAGACTTGAATTCTGCAGTCAAAACGTCAGCGGCCTCCCCGTCTTTCCTTACGTCAGCGGCTGCCACCTTTGTTCAGTCTCTTCTTCCCCTTCCTGCTCCTCCTCTTCTTATCTCCCCTAAATTCAGCCTCCTTGATCTTCGTTGAAAACTGGGAAATATGCAGCTACACAGCAGTCTCTCAAAGTTTGCTTTTCCAACACCAGCCCTTGCTCAGCCGTCTTGGTCCCCCTCTTGGTTTGTGGAATGCCTCGCCCAGCCCTTGCAGATCTAGCTGTTTGTTTTAGTTCATTCATTCGTGTTGAATGAAAAGAGACTTGCCCAAGCCTGCCCCTGCCTTATTCAAGCCGGAGCACAACATCTTACAGCCTATGAGTAAGATTTCCCTCTTTGGTTAAAGTAGCGCCCTTGATGTTGATTTCATTCAGTTCAGTGATGCAGCAGCTTCAGAATGCCATGGCCGCTGCATGGCCTCGGGGTTTCATACTGTTGGAATAATGTCTCTCCCGACCAGTGTCCTTCACGTCACCCGCGTGTCAGCGTGCAGCTCAGACAGGCCTCCTTCCTGTCGCCACTTCCACTCTGAGGGGTACCCTTGGGCTGCCAGCTCTCGATTTGCCTTGCTACTAGACAAAATTTAGTTATTGGCTTCCATTGTGACCAGTGATGCATGGAGGCTTCAAGACTTACGGCTGGAACTGTCCCTGGTTCCTAACCAACTTAAAGTTGTCTTTGTACTACTGACTTTGGGTCAAGTTGGGCTACTTAGGGCTCAAGCTGACTTCTGCTGTCATCAAAGGCTTTGCGTTCCGTTGACTTTTATATCATTTTTATTTGCTTGCAACAATTTTGATTCACAGAGGGACATGTGTGCCTGTTTTCAGCATGAGAGTCCTATTTCCCCCTTTTTGGATTATATTTTTAATCTAATCAGATGGTGACTCTTAATGGGGGAATAGCTAACTTACTATTTGTGTTTTCCAATTTTCCAGGTAATACTTGTTGAGTTGGGCATTGTTTCTCCACACATAATTTCTGTTATCCTGCATTCTAAGTTCTTGTGTATACTAAGATTTTGTTCAAGAAATTCCTAGTTGAGGGTGGAGTAAGAGGGCTTAGTGGATAAAAGGGCTGCATACAAGCCTGATGGCGTGAGTTCAAGCCCTGGGTCCGCAGTGAAGCGAGGCTGAACTTCCAGACTCTGTGCTCTGACCTCCACATGCACGTGGCACAGGTGCACACATGCGCAGACAGAAAAAATAATGTCTTAAAGGAATTTCCTATTGATTCTGCTGATTTATATGTCTGCCCCTTCAGCAGCAACAAATGGTGGCTTTCATTGTTTTAAATAGCATCCTTGTGTTCCAAGACTTATCTCATGGACTGTGATTTCTTTTTTGGAAATCTCCGTTTAGTTCTCTGTTTCTTCTTTAAGAGAAATATCAAAATAAATGTTTATGTTCCCCTCACACTTACACAAGCCTTCCCTAACACTAAAAACAATCTCTGAGACATTGATAAAATTATACTGAGTCTACAATTTGGGTTTGTAAGGACTAAAATTTTAATTGAAATTTAGATTAATTTTTACTTATGTGTATATTTGTGTGTCTGCGTGTGTGCCACCTGTGTTTGAGTACCAGCAAAGGCCAGAAGAAGTCATTGGATACCCTGGAGCTGGAGTTCTGAGCTGTCCAAATTAGACGCTGGGAACCAAAGTCAGGTCCTCAGCAAGAGAAGCACATGCCCTTAACTGCTGAGCCATTTTGCATAATAAAAAAGCTGGAGAAATTGGTCAGTGGAAAAGAACTTGCGTGGCACATGTGAGCCCCTGGGTTCAGTTTCTAGCCCAGCGATGAAAAGAGCGACAGCAGCAAACCCTGCAGCCTTGGACCTGATCCTCACAGCTGCAAGAGAAAAGTCAGAAAAGAAAAAGAAGGGTGTGAGAGCTCATCGACCTGTGTCAACTTTAATCAAATGCTATTCACATCCTGAAGTCAACTTTACTCATGGTTATGCCTGTCCAGTATATTTTCCAGTTAGCATCACTCCTAGCTGTTTTATGAAGCTGCTACAAATGAACTATTTTTATTATGTATTCTGCCTGTTGGCTGGTGGAGGACTATTGGCGCCAGTCGGCTTCACTCGGTTACCTCATTTCTTGTGATCTGACTGAGCCCACGTTTCTGTGTGAGGATTAAATTCCACTCTCTTGGATTTTCTGGGGCTATCGTCACATCATTTGAAGATAATCACGTTTCCCTTTGTCCAATAACTGTGTCACATATCAGTGCATGTTTCTATTATATATTAATGCCCTATCTCTAGACTTTTGGAAATTTGTGAGCAGCTTGGATTTTACAACCCACTGTGGCTGCAAGTGTCCCCGAGAGACTATTAATGAGTTATAGCAACGAGCAGCAGATCTTTTTTTAATCTTGCTAACTAAAATCTACTTAAGTACTGTATATTTATTAGATTTTTGATGTTAAAACCAAAGTTTCAGGTAGCATATTTAAGACCCATTACTTGGGAAGCAGGGACAGGCAGATCTCTGAGTT
>PVIU01012453.1:0-60016 GCA_004026605.1 Ondatra zibethicus | reverse complement strand
CACAACCTCTCCAGCATAAGTTGTCATCAGTGTTTTTGATCTTGGCCATTCTTACAGGTGTAAGATGGAATCTCAGAGTTGTTTTGATTTGCATTTCTCTGATGACTAAGGATGTTGAACATTTCCTTAAGTGTCTTTCAGCCATTTTAGATTCCTCTGTTGAGAGTTCTCTGTTTAGGTCTGTACTCCATTTTTTTGTGATCTTTTGGTGTCCAATTTCTTGAGTTCTTTGTATATTTTGGAGATCAGACCTCTGTCTGATGTGGGGTTAGTGAAGATCTTTTTCCATTCTGTAGGCTGTCGTTTTGTCTTGTTGACCATGTCCTTTGCTTTACAGAAGCTTTTCAGTTTCAGGAGGTCCCATTTATTAATTGTTTCTCTAAGTGTCTGTGCTGCTGGAGTTCTATTTAGGAAGTGGTCTTCTGTGTCGATGCATTCAAGTGTACTTCCCACTTTCTCCTCTATGAGGTTCAGTGTGGCTGACTTTATGTTGAGGTCTTTGATCCATTTGGACTTGAGTTTTGTGCATGGTGATAGATATGGGTCTATTTTCATTCTTCTACATGTTAATATCCAGTTATGCCAGCACCACTTGTTAAATATGCTTTCTTTTTTCCATTTGATATTTTTTGCTTCTTTATCAAATATCAGGTGTTCGAAGATGTGTGGATTGATATCTGGGTCTTCTATTCGGTTCCATTGGTCCTCCTGTCTGTTTTTATGCAAGTACCAGGCTGTTTTCAGTACTGTAGCTCTGTAGTAAGTTTGAAGTCAGGGATTGTGATGCCTCCAGAAGTTCTTTTATTGCACGGGATTGTTTTGGCTATCCTGGGGTTTTTTGCTTTTCCAAATGAAGTTGAGTACCGTTTTTTCAAGGTCTTTGAAGAATTTTGTTGGGATTTTGATGGGCATGGAGTAGATTTTTGAGAGCTGGAAGAAGGTGGGGCCAGGACACAGACCTTCAGTCTGAGTCCAAAGCCAATGGTTGAGCCATTTATCTAGTGGCAGAGAAAGGAGCAACTGGGGAAGGAGATGTTTGAGGGAAGCTGCTAGCTCACATCCTTGCAAGACTCTGAGGGAACACAGCGTGTAATGTGCTCCGCAGGAAGCTGGTGCTGGGTGCAGGAGGATAGGAAGGAGGTGCTCACAGAAAGGCTGGAGTCTCCGGCAGCCCTTCCTTCTTCGGATCCTTTGTGCTTTAAAGTCCAAAAGTCAACTCTCCCCTTAATCCCATTAAAACGGGCTTGTTTGTGCTTATCAGTTCTTTATTTTGGTTTGTTAAAAAAAAAAAAAAGCAAATTACCCAGAGGTCTCTACAGCCCCGGAACCAAAAGGCATCTGTAATTCCATTCTGCTAAACCTAATTAAAGGCAACTGCTGGTGGAATGGAACAGATCGGGGGAAGGGAGGTGAGGACTGGAGGAACATGACGGACGGGGACCCCGAAAGGGCTGACCAAGGGGCCTTAGTGGAGTGCAATGTAGGAGGGTCCTTCTGTATTTGGGCTGCTTTTATTGGTTAATAAAGAAACTGCCTTGGCCTTCTGATAGGGCAGGACTTAGATAGACAGGATAAAGAGAACAGAATGCTGGGAAGGGGACAGAGTTAGAGAGAGCCGCCGGCCATGAACACACGCTGAATCTTTACCGGTAAGCCACGACTTGTGGTGACACACAGATTATTAGAAATGGATTAAACAAATATGTGAGAGTTAGCCAATAAGAGGCTAGAGCTAATGGGCCAGGCAGTATTTCAATGAATACAGTTTCCGTGTAATTATTTTGGGTATAAGCTAGCCAGGCACCGGGCGGCGGGAGCCGGTTGGCCGCTGGTACCAAAAGCAGGCCCGCGCCTCATTGCTACAGTGCAATTTTTGTTCTGTTTTGTTTTGTTTTTGTGGTATGGTCTCCCGTAGCCCAGGCTGGGCTAGCCCAAGGTTCTCTATGCCCAAGCTTTAGGACTGAAGGCATGCATGGCCACCCTTGTTTGTGTGTACTAGGCATGGAACCCAGGGCTGCGCATGGCAGGCAAGCACTCTGATCTCTCAGACACCCCGGCCCCACATCATGGCCCCACCAGGCAGCCATGACAAGGGCTGCACCAAGACTTTGTGAGAGGAAGCAGTCTGGCCAGGCTGGGCCTCGAGCAGGATTTGTCCTATGCCCTGAAACCTTGCAGTGTCAGAATGGAAAGGAAGGTGGCAAGACGACATGAGCCAAGGGCAAGGCTCTAGTCTCTTCGTCAGGAGAGGTGGCTCCGGTCTCTGCGCACAGTAGGCCTGCATAAGTGCTACACCATGGTGACCGCACTGTCTCCCCTTTTCCACGCCAGAAGGTGGAGGCCAGAGAGGAGCCGGTGATCGCGCGGAGCTGGCAGTGATCCTTGTCTGTGTTGTTTGGCATGAGGCTGGCCCCTCTCAGCGATTGACTTCATCAAGCTGGGGCTCAGCGCTCTCCTTAAGGCACTTGGCTTCCGTTTCACCACTGAAGTCTGGAATGGACTGAGGGTAGGAATGTCCAGGAAGCAGCATGGAGAGACACTAGTCAGTGCCCACAGCCACTCCCATCCCCCACTCCCTGCCCAGGACCCCTGCAGCGGATGCCAGCCAGGGCATCTTGCTCAACACTACAAAGGCCCAGAGGATGGGTTCTTAACTTCTGGCAACCTTCAGGCAAGGCGCTGAGGAGCGGCAGCAGGAGCTGAGGCTCCAGGCGGCGTTAGTCCTATTCCACGGGCATTAAGAACCCACCACACCACTTCACCCTTTCTGTCGACCTTTGCCAGCCACCGGCCCGTCCCCAGGTTTCTAGAAATCCTTGGAGTTCCCTGTGAATAGCAGAAAATCGAGTGTGACTGCACACAGGAGCCTAAGAGCAGCAGCAAAGAAACCCTCTAGGGAGGAAACCTCTCTCCCCTTCGTTGCTGCCCTCTGCAGTTGGCCCTGAATTAAACTGCATGTCACCAGACGCCTTTTTCTGGCTGGTTCTACCGTTTGTGGACTGTGGGGAATTTATGGATGGTGACAGAAGACTTGTCCTAAGGACCCACTAAGGCTCCTTCAGTCTGCTTTTAGGACCCCTGGGGCTGTGGTTGAAGCGTTTGTGTCCCCTACATAGTTCATGATTGATCTTAACCTGAAATGTGACAGCGTTACGAGGTGGGACCTGCCGCAGTTATGTTTGTTACTTTAGCATCTCTGTGGCCACAGTACCTGGTGGGAACAGGTGAGTGAGGGTCAAAAGGATTGCTTCAGGCTCACAGTCTGAGAGCTCGGTCCTTCAAAGTGGGGGGGAGGTGAGATCATTGCCAAGGAGTGCATTGCATGGCAAGGGCCAGGAAGCAGAGGGTGTGTGACAGACACCAGCGGCAATAACCCTCAGGAGTCCACCCCAGGTACCCCACACACACCCCAAACAGCACTGACAGCTGGGAGCCAGATGCTCATGGGGAACATGCCACATTTGAAGTGTAGCAATGCTCCTGCCTTGAAGGATTTCCCAACTTCTGCTTTTATTCACCTGTTTTACGGTGCGGGGTAAAAATCAGGGCCTTGTGGCTGCTGGAGAAGTGTTCTACCACTGAACCACAGCCCAGACATCTTTTATTTCAACACAGGAAGGATAAGCCTAGGAAAACCCAGCCCCGGATTCTTCCGGATCAGGGACACCACCTTGGCTCTGTTTCTCCAGACTGTATTAGAAACCTGTTGCTTTTCCTTTTACTATGGCCTAAAAACACCATAAGGAAAGGTTTGGTTTATTCTGCCTCACAGTTTTAGAATACAGTCCATTGTGGTGAATAAATTACAGTGCCAAGAGCTTGTCTCAGTCAGGAAGCAGAGAGTGAGGAAGGCGGGAGCTCGGCTCAGTTTTTCGTCTTTTACTCAACCAGAACTGCAGCCCGTGGAGTGGTGCTGCACACAGTTAGGGTGTGCCTTCCTCTCCAGTTCAACCTTTCTGGAAACAGTCTTTGGACTGGTACCCAAAAGTAAGTCTCCATGGTGCCTGACTCTAGATCCCAGCAAGCTGTCAATCAACTGACCATCCCAACAGGAGAACTGAAAGGAGAAGGAGAGAGCCCTCGAGTCTGGGCTGGGCTCCTCCAAGAGCAGGAAGGTTCTCTGGAATTCAGCCCACTTCTCACCAGGGATGCACGTCACCTGCAGGTGCGCTGGGAGCCAGCAAGACAGCCCTGGGGAAGGCTGGGAAAATCCCAGCAGACCTATGTGCAGCAGTCTAACAAAAGCTACATGGGGTGTGAGGCTGAGGTGCTAAAACTCACATCTGGGGGTTCCCAGGACCCAGCTTGCCACATCAGAACAGGCTCCCTCTATGAATTCTCATGTGCCCACAGGTGATGTACAACACACCCAGGAGAAAAAATGCTCAACTCGCATGTTTCCCTAGGAGTCACACTGTCCCCACCACACCCTCACCACCCATAGAAAACAAAGAAGGGACGTGACATCCCAGAGGGAAGGACTGAGTGTGATCATCCAGAGGAAGCATTTGAGGGACATCAGAAGTCACTCAAACTGGAATTTTACAACTGGGCAGGATTCCTTGCTGGGACTGATGACAGAGCTCAAGAGGATACCATGAGCCGTATGCAATGCAAGCTGTGCTCATAGCGCAGGAGGCCAGAAGCTCACGTCTGCAGGATTTTTTCCTTCTTCAGACTGTGAGGTGTCTCTTCTCTCCCCGCCTGCAGGTAAATGGCCTCTGGTTTCCTCTGCTTCTTCTTCCCTTTGGACCTGCGTTCATCCCTTCGCATAGGGCATTAGTCACACTGGATTAGGCCACCCCAAGGACTTCCTTTAGCTTGACGACTTCTATAAAAACCATCTGCAGAGAGATGCCGAGCTGCTGGGACTAAGGATGTCAACATACATGTTTGGGGTAGTACCACACTGAACCTGTGACAGGCCTGAGGTTTCCTCACGATACTCCGGGTCAACTGCAGACAGAGACATTACATTTTCTTCTCTCACCACACTGACAAAGCATGACTCCAGTAAGCTTAACACAGATGTAAGCAGATGCACACAGCTTCCCAAATCAATGGCTTGCATTGGGAGAGGCCCCAGAGATAGCACAGCAGAAACCATTACAACAACAAGAACCAGTGTTGGGAGCATAGCATGAAGATCCTTGTGATCACAGATCTCCAGAGAAAATCATATTCACCTTTTGGCTTTTCCTCTCTCCTAAATTATTCTTCCCTGGACCTGAAAGCCAGATTAGAATAGGACTGGTGAGCTTCTCAGCACACTGCTAAATTTAGGTGTCATTTAATTGCATTTCTGACCCCTCCAGGGTCAGGCCTTGGGACAAGAAAACCCGGAATGTGAAACACACAGACTACCTTTCCAATGAGAAAGGTGAAAAACCTGTTCTTCCATCTAGAAAGCTGAGATTTGGAAGTGGTTAACAGCCTGGTGATCTGCATTATCTTTAAGTCAAGCCACACCAAGCTCTTACAACCAGGACCAAGGTGGCTAGTAGTCTAAATGACCAGAGGTAGCTAATAGCCCAAATGACCTCTGCACTATCTGTATGACCTAGACCAGGCCAGACCCTTAGGCCCTTAATCTGGTACAGGTAGGGTATCTCTAGGACCCATCTTTTTGGGAGAAATGACTGTACCCTGAGTTAAATTTCAATGTAATTATGATTCCTTGGTGCAATAGGGATTGTATTACACCAGGAAACTTTTTTTCAAATTATACTGGGCTTAGGCAGAATAAACTGCCTGTTATTAGACTCCCCAGAGTCTGACCAGGTTTTCATTCTTATCTCTTTCCATGGTCTGCTTCCCTATATGACACCTGCAGGGATTCCCTCAAGCAGGCAAGCTCCCAAGCACACAATCCAGCAGATGCTGCCCATGGTTTATTTTTGCTGAATGTGCACACAATCCTACAAGGCATTTTGGACTCCCAGTCTTACAGGTAGAGCTGAGGCTTGGACAGTTGCCTGGTTTACCCAATGAACCAGATTCCAGACACTGTGTGCTCCGTTCCTCCTTGGCAGCCCTCCCCCTCCCCCATTTCCAAGTTGCTTACCTATGAAAGCTTCTAAGGAGCTCTTCAGTCTGCCCCCTCCTGAGAGTGGAGCTGGGACCCAGAGACAAGGCTGGCAGCTGAAAGCTAGGTGACCTGGACCTGCTGGTGTCTTTGTTTCCCACTTGACTGGATTTGGAATCTCCTGGGAGATTCTGGGTGTGTCTGTGAGGAAATTTCAAAAGAGTCTTAACCTTGGGGAAACCCACGCTGAATGTGGGCAGCAGGGATCTCATGGGATGGGGGCTCAGTGAGAAGCAGGGGAAGTGAACTGAGCATCAGCATTTCCCATCTGCTTCCTAGTCACAGGATACAACCAGATCAGCTGCCTCAGTCAGGCCCCAGCCGCTGTGCCTTCCCACCACAATGGACCATCCCTCCAACTGTGAACCGCAATGAACCCCTCCTTCCCGAAGCTGCCTTGTCAGGTATTGACGAAGTAAAGAGACACCTGACTGCCGGGGACACGGGTACGGGCTTCAGCAGCTCACAGCGCCGCCGCAGGGATACACTGGCTGGGTACAGTCATCACTACCGAACTGTCTAGAAAACAAAAGGCCTAAATATCCACCAATAGGATGCTGGTTAATTAGACTAATACTTCCGTTACGTCTGCTAGGACGTAATCAGTGGTGGGCAGAGCAACATTTGGAGGTCAGATTAAAAGATAACTAAAAATGTCCTGCAGAATCTATATGCATTTTTTTAAACCAGAGAGATACTGAAATACAGACAGGTAGACTGGACTGTAAAGCATCAGGGTAAATAGTAATAGGGATCACCCATGGTTCATCTATGGGATGATGGGAGATCTTGCTTTGAGTTTTTTGCTATTCATATATTTTAATTTTTAAAGATTTATTTATCTTTATTATGTATGTGTGAGTGTTTTGTCTGTGTGTGTGTGTGTATGTGTACCATGTGTGTGCAGTGGAGGCCAGAAGAGAGCCCCAGATCCCTTGGAAGTGGAGTTACAAATGGTTGTGGGTGCTGGGAACCTAACCCGTCTCTAGGAAAGCAGGAAGTGCTCTTAACTGCTGAGCCATCTCTCCAGTCCTACATAAATTCTTAATATTATGACAAAGATCATATATTATTTAATATAAAGAAGGAGAACCATTGCTATCAGGGATCAAAATATTCTAACTGAGAAGCAAACGATTTTTAGGAGCTGGGTCTCCCTCGCTGGCATCACCTGAGAGCTGTGTCCTCAAAAGGCTGGTCACGGTTTTCAGAGCCCTGCTCCCTTCTCTAAAGGATGTCACTGGGGATGAGGGCTGACCTACTTCCCTTCTTCCCTGTGAATGGAAGCCTGGCCTTGTCTGAATGGTCAACCTTTCACATGTGACCCATCATATGGGTCCTGATTGGTCAAAGCTTTCCCTGACAGTGACTGGTTTAGCAGCAACCACGTGAACTGGCTCTAATTAGTGATATGCTAGGAGAGGGTCTACCAAGAGCTTCCTGAAGGGCCCTCTTTTCTTTTCTCTATGATGGGAGTCAGCTTGTGACCAGTACAGTCACACCTTGTCCCTTGAAGGCGAGCGACAGTGTGGCGGAAAGGAAGCACTCCTGGGCTCACCTGCTGAATTTCCAGCCTCTAGGCA
This sequence comes from Ondatra zibethicus, assembly GCA_004026605.1. Taxonomy (NCBI): domain Eukaryota; kingdom Metazoa; phylum Chordata; class Mammalia; order Rodentia; family Cricetidae; genus Ondatra; species Ondatra zibethicus. Next base: position 52,348 of record PVIU01012453.1, on the reverse strand, counting down.
TTCTGAGTGTGGGAGTGAATGCTGTGTCCATGTGTCCTAGTGTGCTCTAGAGGATACAATCTTAGTTCTCAGTTCACTGCAAACTGTGACTCCAAAGATAGATGCTAGGAAGAGGGAGGTTATCAGGGCATGTCCTCACTCCTTCTATCCTCCTTTTGAGATCAACCAGGCAGTAGGAGTGAATGAACGCCTTTAATCTCAGCACCCGGGAGGCAGAGGCAGACCATCTCTGAGTTCAAGGCCAGTCTGGTCTGTAGAGCAAGTTCCAAGACAGCCAAAGCTACACAGAGAAACACTGTCTCCAAAAATCAGAAAGTCTTTATAGCAAAAAACCTGATATTCTTTGTCTGCTTCTCAAGTTTACGTGAGTGTGTGATGGTAAATCTTTGATTGTCAACGTGACAGGGTCTAGAATCAGCTTGGAGACAAAGCCACGGGCGTCATAAAAGGGACAAATGGACCTGGATTGAGCACCAGCGCTTCCTGACTAGGAGGCAGCGTGACTCCCTGCTAGATGGACCACACTCGGCAACTGTGAGCCAAAAGAAGCCCTTCCTTCCTTGTCAGGGATTTGCTCACAGCTGACGCAGACACATCTGTCACAGCCAGAGTACGAGGAAAAGGCTGAGCTACTGAAAGAATGAGCTGGCATGGCTCACCTCAGTACTGATGGGTTGTGGGATCAACTGAGTATGGAGGACGTAGGCAGGGCTGGACCAAACTGGCCATTAAAGCCTCCACATAGCTGACATTTGTTGTAGAACAAACTGTTTGAAGAAATCTGTTTACACCCAGGAAGAGACTAGGGAAATAACATGAGATTTATAACAAGGCCACTAGTGGAAAAGAAACCAGAGACGTTTTTTAATCCTATGTGCACGGATGTTTTTGCTCACATGTACGTCTGTGCACCCCGTGTGCCTGGTGCCCGTGGAAGTCAAAAGAGAGCAGGGGCCTCCCTAAGTGGGAGGCAGCAGGAGATGAGAAGATAAAGTTTGGGATCGAGACCTTTCACACACACTGATGGCTCAAGCAACTTTATTAAGGAGAACAGCACCTCAGATGCTATTTTCAGGGGAGAGGTGGGACAGAGTCCTCAGCAACTGCCATACAATGGGACAAAGCCAGCAGGAAGCTAACCCAGCAATATTGCACACAGAGAACATGGTATCTCAAGAATATTATAGACCAAGCACACAGCAGCAGCCTCGGGACTGATACGGTAGCCCCACATGCCAGCAAGAGTTAAATTCCCAGGGTCAAGCCGAAGCCCCTGCGAAGCTCTAGCCCCAGACTGTTATCAACTCTGTCTCTACACGAGGGCCTTGAGGAAAACCTTGCATTTCCCTAACTCTCAGAAGGATTCCCTGGAACTGGAGTGATGAATAGTTGTAAGCCACCATGTGGATGCCTGGAATTGAACCTGGGTTTCTGCAAGGACAAGTGCTCTTAACCACTGAGCCCTCTCTCCAGAGAATAGAAACCAGTGACATCTGATTCCAGCAGGTGGGGAAGCTGGTGGTCCCTATGGTGAGAGTGGACCAGAACCAGGGAGGTCACACTTGTTTTCTTTCAGGCTGCCTCAGTTCCTGCCTCTAGCCATCATTCACAGGGCTTGAGGAGGGAAGAGCCGTCAGGTCAGACCCCTTCCTGTTCCAAGATTCAGGGCCAGAGGGCAGTTGCCAGCAGGTGTGTGCTGGATTCCAGAACCAGTCTCCGCTCCACTCCCCTCTAAGAACTGAGTCTTCTCTCTCCAACTTATCACCAAGCCTTTCTTCCCACTCTGCCTTGATTCCTTGGAATCTGGCTTATTTAACAGGAAGCAGAATGTGTGGTGATCGGGAAAGCCATGGCTCTGCACAGACACCAGCTTGGATTCCAGCTCCAGCACAGCCAGCACGCGGTGCGACTGACTTACGAAACCGGGAATGATCTGAGTCCCCAGAGCCTAGCAAGCACTCAATGCAAACCAGCGGATGGGCACCCGATGGATCTGTCGTCTCCCTCATCCCCAAAGCAGAGGCTTCTAAGGACAGTGACCTAGGTCGACTGATGTGCCATTGTCTCCGGCCTCTTCTCACCATGCCTGAAAGCCCACCCTGAGTCAGCCCTTCCCAGTGAGGCTTCTGTGACTGGCCAGAGCCTTCTATTGTAAACACCTGCTATGACCAAGAACCATCCGTGCTATCAGCCAAACGCTTAGGCCTCGAGTCCCCTTTCCTGTCTCCTTCAACCTCTGGAATCAAATCAGAAATTCATTTGGCTATCCAGATGCTGTAGGATGCCAAACATCTGTGCAGCAGAAACCAGGTCACAGAGAAACCCATGCCTGTCTCTCCTAGCACATCTGGGCTGCAGAGCCTCAGGGCACCAGGGAACCCCATCCATGGCCAACACAGACTCCATGCCCGATTCCCAAGCGGAAGGGTAAACACAGGAAGTCTGTGGTCACAGCCATGCCTGCCAAACCTTTAATAGAATCCTGGTCTAGAAAACAATGGGGAGGGTGTGGGGCTGGAGGTATCTGGTTCTTTTATTCCCGAGCTGCAATAAACCAGACAACCAGGAAAGAAGGCCATTAATGAAAACCTCTTCTGCCCCCCATGGTTCCCAGTGGCTTCAGGAAGAGCCACAGCTCCTCCAATTCATACAATGATCTGGTCCACCCTCTCCACGCAAAGGAGAAGTCTTTGGGGGGTGTTGTGAGGTTACAATAGGGGACCGAGGGGGAAGGAACCACGTCAAGGGGAAAGGACTTTCATCCCATTCAGTGATAGCAAAGTGCAAGTAGCTTTTCCAAGCTGAGCTCTGTTGTGGGTGCTGGGAACGCAGGGTGGGAACACATGGGTTCCTCTTCCAATAGGGGACAGACAGGGAACAACTACATAATAAGTAAAGTGATTTTGATGCCCATGCTACTGAAAAGTGAGATCTCGTCTGTGACCCTGAGCAGAGGTCAGACTACCTCAGAGGAGGCTGCTGAGGGAGTGACTTGATGCTTTGGCTTGGGCTTTTCTTTTTGAGGTCAGATCTCTGTAGTCCAGTTAGCTTCAAATTCCTGCCTCAGTTTTTTGATTTCTGGATTACAAGTGAGCCACCAAGCCCAAGAGGAGGTGACATTTGAGGGGGATTGGGAAGTACATAGGTAAAGCCAGCACCAGAGGCAGGATGGTCCCAAAAGAACAGCCTGGGAGTGGTTAAGGTGGCTATTTGTTTGCCCTGGTTAGGTTCTGAGGGCCAGTGAAGACAGCCGGCTGACAAGCAATTGATGTCATGGGGAAGGAGTTGGTGGCTGGCTCCCCAAGGTTCTGTGAGTCATGGCAGCAAAGGCTGGGCGTGTTCTACGATGGAAAATTGTTAGCCAGTGGTTGGGTCAGTGAGGGACTTGATGTTGGCCCACGTGAGTGATGGCCAAGTACTTGTACTCCTGAAGCCTTGCAGCACCTCAGAGCTACAGACCATCCATACGGGAAAGGAGCGTTTCAGAGGTGTTCCCCCAAGGCCCCTGATTGCTGTGCACAGTGCACGTGGAATTCCAGCCCACGCAGGCAGAGAAAGGAGCCTCTCTTGCCAAGTCATTGCTATCACAGAGGCCTTTAAACCTGGCTGTCTGTGAGAGCTCCCTCTCTGGGTGGACTCTGCCAGGACCATTCCCAGCTGTCCACAAAGCTCCACGCCTGCTTTCCCTGCCATCTGCAGGGGTGTGGAGAGAAGGTCACTCCTTCGGACACCATGGATTGCTTTACATCTACAGACATTCATCTCAGATACACAGACTGAGATTTTATTATATGGAGGGGTCCCTGCCATTACCTCCCAGGTTCAGAGACACCCTTACCCACAACAGGGACAATAGTGAAGATGTCTTAGAAATATCTTGTTTCCGCTCCAGTATGGGTTTTGCCAAGACTCAGTTTCAGCCAGGATTCTGATGGGCCCTGGGCAGATGACTGCCAAAGCTGGTATTCAAAGTTTAGCCATGAAGCAGGCAGCTTGATGAGCCTCAGGTATCCAAGCTGACATTTTTAGAGTGACTCTCAGGAGCATGCTCACACCACTCTCGTTGAAGTGGGGGGGGGGTCCCCGACTATTTGTATCCTGTTCAGTTTCACAGTCTGGGAAATAGGGGGCTAGCTGAGAAGGGATGATCTTGAAGTAGTGTCTCTTCCGAACTCCTAAGCCCAGAGGCTGAGAGGAACTGATGAGCCCTGCGAACGTCATGTCCTCCCCTCCAAGGACAAGGCAATCCCTCCGGCTCATCACCACCCCACCTCGAAAGCTGATGGGGGTGGGCAGAGACTGACCAAGTAACTTCTAGAGAAAGCAAGAGCTTCCAGACAGACAGACACACGGACAGGGCTTGGCTCTCAGTTCTCACTAGCACAGTTCACCTCACCTGTCTGAATCTCTCAACTACATCCATCTATGGACATGGCACTAGGTCTTAGCACAAAGTCTTCCATGATCTTTCCTATGAAGATTCAGTGAGATTGTGAGACAGAAATGCTTGCCCCAAGCTTGAGCATGCCCAAGTAATCACACAATTACTACAGCAGCCATTGAGCCTCCCAGGCCAGGGGGGCATGCTCTGACCTGTGTGTCTTCTTCCCCTGCTAGCTCTATGTTCCCACCTGGCCAGTGCCCAGGCTGGCATGCCTAGAGTGTGCCCATCCTCTGGGAGAGCCAGAGCTGGTTGTCCAAGGCTAGCCTCCAGCGCAGATGCTCTGAGTAACTCCCACAGCCGCCACGGCAACAGCTTCAGCACGCCTCTGTGCACCCAGGCTAATGTATGTATTATTTACAGAGTTTCCCCTTGTACTCAGAACTCCCCTGAGAAGTATAATTGTGCACTGGGAGGTACATTTGAATAATATTTACAATTAATTTCCATCAACAAACTGATGCAGCAGGACCTCTGTGCTGCACAGATGGGCCCAGGGTTGGCTTCCTGCTAACCACTCCCCTGAGAGAGCTCAGAGCTTTTAAATACCTCCCAAAACTCTCCACTCTCTCCAGCGTTCCCAGTCCAGAGACCTCTGCTGTGCAGCCTGCCTCCCAGCTTCCTTTCCCCAGTGCTTTCTAGAGCAGAGAGGGGAGGGATTCAACATGCAGGTCTAAGCAGGTCATTCCCCCCACCCCGGGCCTCCCTAGCTCTGGTCCTCAGCCCGCCTCCTGCTTACTCAGTCCAACCCTCAGACCCCTGCACGGCTCTCTCTCGGCACTGATACTCCTCCAATTCCGCCTGGAGCATCAGGCACCCCCCCCCCACCATCTCAACACTGACCTACTCTCCCCAGGTCAACACAATCCCTTCCCAAGGACATGTCCCTGAGTGACAAGCATCACACCTCACAGTGGCTCTCTCCACAGGATAGAGAGCTCTGTCTGAACCCCAGAACCACAGACTCCAAAGTCCCTCTCTGAACAGGGAACCCCGGGGGATGAACTAGAGGAGTTCCAAGAGAGCCTGGCTAGTGGGAAGGAGGTAGAGGTTCCACTCTCTCCTTTCCCCTCCTCTTTTCTCCCCTCCTTCCCTCCCTCCCATGTTGCTTTCATGGGTTGACAAAGGTGGGGTCTCAGGCAGCAGAGCTGGTTCCAAGTGCCCCCCCATAACACGCCACACCACTTCCTAGCTGTGTGGCCCTGACTTCACCTTCTGCATGACCCGAAGGGACACAGTGTCCTCCTCTGCCAGGTCCAGGCAGAGACTGGAAGGCTCCTTGGCATCGGGATGCTCAGAAGCATGGGTCCTCTCCTCCTCAGCAAGCTCTGCTCCCCTCCCCCACACTCCAGGGATCTTCCTTCCTTGTCCCACATCTTGTCCTGTTCCTCTCTTCCCTCAGCCCATCCCCCACCCAAGAGGCATCAGTGAGGTACTTTGCTGGGTCCCAGCCCCAGAGAAGGGGCTGCCCTTGTCCGTCTTTGCAGGGACACAGGGGGCCACTGCAGTTTGCCAGCTGCAAGGATTACGCATGGGTCCCGGAGATAGGGGTTGCTGTGGGAAGCTGAGGGCAAGACTGGAGGTTTCACTTAGCACTTTGCAGGAATAGGGTGTTATGACAGTCGGGAGGAAGAGGGTTTGACCAGCGTCACTCTCCTGTTTGTCAGCTTTTCCAATGGCAACAAGATTTCCTGGTCCCCTGCCTGGCCTGGCCAAGCCTGATGTCTGTGGCATGATGAATCCCATACCATGGCATGCTTCGGTTCACATCTGTGGCCTGGGAAGGACAATGGGAACTCAAGGCTATTTTTAAACCTCCTCTTTTCTCTCAATCCCCGTAGGTTCAGGCCCTTTGAAGCAATCAGAAGTTCCAGCTTGGATCAGTTCAAGACACCACAAGGGAGGAGCAGTCTGTCCCCTGATGGAGTGTGAGTTCTAGCACCCTAAAGTTCAGGAACTGGCCAGGCCAGAGGACACATATCTGCGTATTACATCCTGACAGAGAAGTGGCTTCAAAGAGAACCGAAGGTGACACCATGGGCCAGGAGGCCATGGACCCAGAAGGGCTACTCCTACCAGGCTCCTCCCTCTGCTTGCCCAGATTTCAGCATGTGTGTGTGACAGGAAACAGGAGGAGTGGAGGTTGGAGATCAAGCACATTTTCTTTGCATGTTGGGTTACTCTGAAATCAACATGCAAAGCTTCGTAAAGGCTATTAAGATGTTCACATGGATCCACTGAAGAACCAATATTTATGGCTGAAACCCCAAACCCACTAGTTCCTTCCTGACTCCACCTCTCCTTTGAGACATGGAAACTGAGGTTCAAATCCGGTCTGCCAGCATCTCACTTGGTCTCAATTGGCCAGTTATTAACCTCTTTGAGCCTCTGATTCCTCATATGTATAAGGACCTAAATTGGGGTTTCTGTGAAAAATAAATGAAAAGAGCCAGGCGGTGGTGGCGCACTCCTTTAATCCCAGCACTCGGGAGGCAGAGGTAGGCGGATCTCTGTGAGTTCGAGGCCAGCCTGGTCTATAAGAGCTAGTTCCAGGACAGGCTCCAAAGCCACAGAGAAACCCTGTCTCAAAAAACCACACACACAAAAAAAAGAATAAATGAGAAGATACATGTGAAACACTTAAAATGCATGATAAATGTTTTAAGTTTAAATATGTTTAAATAATGCAGGCTATCAAATCCTCAGTGTAGGAATGAAGTCAGCCAGGCAGAGCTAGGCTCAGGTCTTTGTCACTGACTAGGAGTGTGTGGTGTTAGGTGAATCATTTCCCTTCCTCAAGTCTTGGCTTCCTTGCCAGGAGAAAGTATCTGATTTGGGCAAGAAAGTCCATCCATGGGCTGCCCACAAGGCGGTGCCACCTCACCTGGGAAGCGTGATTCAAGGAGGAGTCAGTTAGCTCATCAACTTCACAGCTAAGCTCCCAGAGACAGCTTTGGGGGATGCTCTGAGCCTGGAGTCTCAAAACTCCACTCCCCAGTCTCCAGGAAAGCTTAAAGGGGATGAATGGGGAGATGACACCCCTACCTTCCTCCCTCCACCCAGGGAGGTGTATTCTAAGACCTTCTATCCAGAACTGAGAGGATTAGGGATGGAGTGGAAGCTTTGGCAAAGATGTCTTCCTCCCCAGCCTCAGGTTACAATAGGCACGGAAGCAAAGGGGTGCCACCACCTGAACCCCAACTATCCACAGCCTAGAGCACCATCTCCCTGTGGCACGCTGCTGATGTTCTGTGCCTGCATCCTTTGGGTTTCTGCTCTCCTCCATTTCTTTATCACCACCACCACCCACAGCCGGCCTCGCCCTTGCAGGGTTCCATGCAGCCCCTCGGGTCCTGGTCTTCCCAGCTCATCTGAAACCCAAAGTCAAGGCCTTGGAGGATGATGGCAGTGGCAGGGGAGGCTTGCTGGCTTGACTGCCCTGTGGCTCTAACAGGTCTGCAGTGGGTTTGCGCTGACTTCCTCAGCCACACTAGAGACTGTGCAGCACACACAGGAAATGATGTGCTCGTATGGAGAACCTTGCCCTCTTTTGAGTCAGTCAAAGCTGGTCCCCTACTCCTCCTGCTCCAGAGGCTCAGATTGATCTGACTTCCATTTTGCTGGAAGAGTGTCCACACTCTGGAATCCTTCTCAAAACATGAGTACATGTACAAAATGTAGTGGGCATTGGAGCATACCAGAAAGGTTCCCATCATGTCTCCCGCTTCAAGAGACAAGTTCTGGGTATCCCTGGTGTCCCTGGGCTGCAGCACCCATGGGGGCATTGCCAATAGGGCTCAAAGTGCGCTGGTCTCCTTCTCATTCACTGAAGGCTTCTCATTCAGTGAGGACATCTTGGTGAAGCTCCTGTGACTGGGGTAGGAGGAGGGTCCTGTGTCTTCACTCAGGGCATTGACCAAGCGGGAGAAAAGAGCCACCTTGAATTTCTTGAAGTCATGGCCCATGAAGACATAGAGAATGGGGTTCATGCAGCTGTTGGCGATGGCAATGGCAGTGGCCAGAGGCAATCCCAGGCTGAAGACAGAGCTCGGTACAGCCATGTGGTGGAGCTCCAGCAGGTAGAGTGTATGGTAGGGGCACCAACAGAGGAAGAAGGTGACAATGATGGTGATGATGATCTTGAAGGGCTTCTTGGTCTTGGCCAGGCGATTGCGCTGCAGCTTGCAGACGATGGTGAGATAACAGACAGTGATGATAAAGACGGGGATCAGGAAGCCACAAAGGAAGCGTGTGACGGTGACCACCACGTGTCTGCTGAACCCTGCATGATCCATCCGGGAGTTAGTAGAGTTTGGGAAGGACGCAGTGGCAGACAAGCTGAAGTTGTTGAAGCAGGTTATTTTCCCATGCGTATTGTTTATGTCCCGGAAGACAAGAGATGGGGAACTCAAGAAGAAAGACAGAACCCAGACGACCACACAGGTCATGTAGGCCATTCGGACACTGCGGTGGTTCTGGGACCAGACAGGAAGCAGCACAGAGATGCAGCGGTCAAAGCTGATAACCGTGAGCAGGAAGACGCTGGTGTACATGTTGTGGCTGAGCAAAAAGCTGCTGATCTTGCACACGGCCTTCCCAAACACCCAGTGGTAGTCCATAGCGGCGTAGGTGATGTGGATTGGCAGGAAGATGTTGAACAGGAAATCAGCCACTGCCAGGTTGACAAACCACACAGTGTTCACCGTCTTCTTCATCTTGAATGTGGCAATGACAATCACCAGGCCATTGCCTAGGATCCCAAGGAAACATACCACGCTGTAGATCACCACCAGGAAGACACGGGCCACCTTGGCCTCTAGTGGATTCACCTCCTCCAAATCCACAATGGGGTCGAAGCCGTCTGGGTACTCATAATTGTAATTGCTGGAATCATTGTAAGCATCGTACTCCATCTCTGCAAGAGAAGACAGGATCACAGGCTAAAGACCTCGACAGACAGGTGCTGAGGCATTGCCTGGCAACAGCGAGACTGTCCTCCAAGAGACGCCAGGGCGATAAGTCAGCCATCTCCCGTCTGTCATTTCGTTTCTTTGCTTTGTATTCATTGCCTGTCATATGTGCACGTAAATGTGCTCATGTAGTAGGTGTATGTGAAGGGCAGAGGGTAATAGCAGAGGAGACATGGAACATGAAGTTCCTCAGTTCATTTAGTACTGATAACCATCTCCCCAGCCCTTCTATTCCCACTGCTATCACCACTCCCTCCTTCTCTCTTCCTCCTCCCCTAGTCCTCCTTCTACTCACCCTCCTTGTCTTCCTCCTCCTCCCCTAGTCCTCCTTCTACTCACCCTCCTCGTCTTCCTCCTCCTTCCCAATCCGCCTTCTACTCATCCTCCTCGTCTTCCTCCTCTTCCCCTAGTCCTCCTTCTACTCACCCTCCTCATCTTCTTCCTCTTCCCCCAGTCCTCCTTCTACTCTCCCTCCTTCTTTCCTCCCCCCTCCTCCCCCTAGCCCTACTCCTCCTCTTTGTCCTCCTCCTACCTCCTACTTCTGAGACAAGGTCTCACTATACAGTCCTGGAACTCACTCTGTAGAGGAGGTTGGCCTTGAACTCACTCACAGAGATCCACCTGCCTCTGCCCCTAAGTGCTGGAGTTAAAGGTGTGTGCCACCACACCTGGCCTACTTTATTTCTTTTACAAATATCTGCAAGCCCAGCACTACTCTAAGCATTAGCATATATACACAATAACAGCTGGACCCCACAGGTCCAAGTAGGAATGTGAGGCTAGATGGAGCTGAGCCCCAAACATGGATTGGGAACCATGTGGTGTTGGAATAAGAATGGCCACCCTAGGCTTACATGCTTGAATACTCGTCGCTATTTGATGGAACTGTTTGGGAAAGAGTAGGAGGGGTGGCTTTATTAGAGGAGGTGCGACATGGGGGGGGTGAGGTACTCTCTCTGTCTCCTGCTTGTGATATGGACACTCAGCTGCCTGCAGCCATGCCTTTGCTCCACCATTGTGTACCCTATGCCTCTGAAACAGTGAGCACAATTAAATGCTTTCTTTTATAGATCACCTTGGTCTGAAAGACTCTAAATGCATTTCTGAGGCCTCTCAGCTCTAAAGGCATTTCTGAGGCCTCTCAGTATTGCACACCTCTCTCCTGGAGACATGACAGTCGTCCACACACGAATGTTGGGAACTTTCCGTCATCCCCCTGAGTCTTTGTAAATGTTCTATTGAATAGGGGCAAGATAACCCTTAGGTATTGACTCAGTTCCTGGTGTTTTGACTCAGTCCCTGGGAAAGGGGCAAAGTGACCCATAGAGGCTCCCTCTTACCTCCCCTGATCACACAGCCATTCTCCTACCCTGGCACAGACCAGTCACTGCTAGTAGCCCTTTGAATAAGCCAATCCAATTAGTTGGAAAACAACCCTCGGGCTCCCCCCTTGTTTCTATGGCTTTTTGCTTTAAAAGATGGGCTATAACAACTATCAAGGTCTTTCTGGCTTCTCAAATGCTGAAAGACCCTGTCACGACAGAATTAATAAAATCCTCATGCTTTTGTATCAACTGTGGTGTCTGGGTGGTATCTTGAAGCAACTCTTCCCTAGAGGTTGGACTTCTAGTCCAACAGCCGTGGTGTTTTATCACAGCAATATAAAATAACTAATACAAATCTCAACAAGGCCAATGATGAAACCCTCCACCCCCACAACAGAAAAAGACTGGGTTCCTAAACTAAGTCTCACTGACCTCCTAAGGACCCTTCCTCCCTCTATAGTCTGTGTGAGGTAATTAGCCATTCAAAGACCCCTGGGGTATAGACTATCACACCAGTTCTGATGCAGTGGAGAAGGGACCCTGTTGCTGTGACCATGATTCTGCTCACATGTCCAAAGCCTTGGGGACAGCCATCCCAGAATCCTCCCCTGACCCCACCCTGCTGATGGCCAGTAGTCCCCTTTGGAGACATGAGTCCCTACCTTTGGAGATCTTCACTCTTTGCTGTTGCAGAACAGAACTCCAGTATGAGTTCCCAGCCAGGCGGTCACTATGCACAACTGGAAATACCTGCAGGGGGTGGGGAGGGTGGAGAAGAGGCAGCAGGTAAACCCAGAGCCCAATAAGGAGGAAACAGCAACTCAGAGAGGTGGGAATCACTCAGCCAAGGTTTCCCTGCTGGAAAGAGCGGAGCCCTTGAACCAAGTGGCTCTACCCACAACAGCTGCCATACTGTGTGGGCTCCAGCATAAGGGGTGAAACACAGGTAGGTGCATGCAGATGCCACACAGGCTGTGGGGTGGCTCCCTGGACACTCACCCACATGGGAGGGCCCAGAAAACACCAGCCCACAAGACAATGTGGGGAGAGAAGATGGAAGGACGTATCCCTTCAGACCCTCTAGTCTGCCCAGGGCCTCTTCCCAGCAGACATTGCTGCCCTTGCTTTACAGAGTGTGGAAACTAAGCCAGTGAGATGGCTCAGCAGGCAAAGACACTCACTGGCCATGTCTGACAACCAGAGTGCAGTCTTGGGGACCCACACAGTGGAAGAGAATCGAGTCCCTAAAACTGTCCTTTGGCCATACATGAACATGGACACATTCAAGCCTCCACACAAGTGTCAAATAAATAAGTAAATGATTTTTAAAATTAGAAACGTGGAGAATGAAATGACTCATGCTTATAATCCCGGTACTTGGGGAGGCTGAGACAGGAGAATCATGAGTTTGAGGCTAGCCTGGGCTGCATAGTAAGACTGCCTCCAAAATGCATGGAAACAGAGCTCAGAAAGCCTTCCCGGCCTGATGGTCACCATGAGTTAGATATAGACCTTCCTGTCCCGGTGGTCAACATTAATTAGACACAAACTTCCTGACCTGCGGACTTTGTATGGGGACAGTGACCCATGCAGCTCTGAGCATTGTCAGGGCAGGCTGCCAGCTAGCATTAGTCCCTAGCAACCCAGTTAGGTTTCTAGGAGAGTTTGTGAACCTGGAGTTACCAGAGGCAGTAATTGCGTGCAGGGTTCAAATCTGACTTTTGTCATCTCCCAGCTGTGCACTTCTAGCATATGACTTCTGTCTAAGCTTCAGGCTCCCCATCAACAAAACAGGGACATTCAGATCGCAGAACATGTCAGTGTGTTAGAAAGCAGTGGACATCAGGATATGGGTAATTAGCTTGGCAAGGGGACACAGAAAACCATCAATGCTTAGAAGCAAAGCATCACTGCCCAGCAGTGAACAGGATTTGAACTGAAGGCTCTGACCTCCACTGTGGGAGTCCACCGGTCTTGACAAATGGACTCTAACCCCAGTGAGACTGTCAATCAAAGTCTCTCTTTTTACCAACCAGCCAACTCCCTTGCGATTGCATTCAGGGCTGCTCCTCTGGGGCTTGAGCATGCCTCTCATTACAGAAAAACACTTTTATTAAATGAAAGCCACTTGGAAAATTTCACTGGGGCTCTGAGCCCAAGGGACACAGACGTGAGCTTGATTGTCACCATACTTGGTAGACTGGGAGCCTATCCAAGGGTGGCGGTTAGAACACTGGGAACAAGAATGCCACACGGTGGAGGAGCACTCACCTAGCATCTGGGGGTTCATCATCCTAGTGCTAGAGGGGAGGGAGGGAGGGAGGGAGAGAGAGGCCCATGTCACGGGAAGACTTACTGTCAATGACAGTATGAGGTGCCACTTGAAACTCTTATGTGTTGAGAGACTGGACTGATCACTCAGTCCCAGTGGTCACACTGGTGTGTGTGCATGTGTGTTTTCATGTGTGCATGTATGTAAGCATGCTTGCGAGGACACAGGTAGGTATCAAGTGTCATCCTCTATCTTTTTTTTGTCAGGGTCTCTCACTGTATCTGGAGTTCAGATTCTACTGGTTTGGTTGGCCAACAAGGCCCTTACATGGCTCTGCCCCTGCCTCCTCGGTATAGACATTTCAGATTGCTGCTGCGACAGTTTCTGTTTTGTTTTCTTTCGGTGCTGGGGTTGAACTTAAGCCCTATGGTTGCAGAGCCAACTCTTCACTGAGTGAGCCATCTCCCCTAGTGATGATCCTGCCTTAACCCTGGAGACGCTACTGTGTAACTTGGAAAGCAGAAGGCCGTGACCTAGCACACAGATGGGTGAGAAAGCCTTCTGAAGCCTGCAGAAGCCAGGCTTAACTGCCACGCCACAGTGCCTTGACAGCTGCTGCCATGTGTCTGTCTACTTTCCCTGTGCTGGGCCTCACAGGCACCAGGCATGGGAAGCAACTCCCTTAGGGTCTTTTCCCACAGTGGACTCGCAGATATGACAGAGGGCCAGGGCAGACCCCAAATATTCCAAGAAGTAAGAGGAGCTGCATTCAGCCCGGGAGCTGTACGCTTTCTGGGACAAGGGGCCTCTGAGTGGGAGTGAAGGGCGAGCAGGGATGAGGATGTGGGGCTGAGAGAGGAGGGAGAAGGTTCCACCCAGCACCCTCCATCATGGCACAGGGGACTCAGAGACGCTGCTGGCCATAGAAAGATGACCTCGATGACATCATGTCTGGTTCTTAGGCTGGGCTGGGAGCAGCTGGGGTCAGAGGCTGTGTCATTTCATCTCTGAGCCAGGGCCACAGGGATGGCTCTGGAGATATATATATAAATGTATACCTTTGCCAAGTCTGTCATGGTTCATCCTATTAGACTTAGAAGCAGGTCAGCTGTTGGGGCAACCATTACCTCCCTGTCCCTAGTCCTCCTAAGTGGAAGAATGCCCTCAGCTTCTGTCTGTCTCCCCATAACTTGAGCTGCATGGATTGCCTGGGGTCCTGGAGGGAGTCTCAGCACCTCAGTTGCCGTGTCTGTAAAGGGGATGTGAGGGAATAGGTGATAGGTACTTCACTGTAGGGGTCCCAAGGACTGACTCCTATGTGAAGCAGGGTCTGGCTCCCACATGCCCCTTGGATACCCAAATCCTCACATCCGTTTCTAAAATAGCGTATTTGCATATAAAACCACATGCATTCTGCCAGATGCTTTAAGTTTCCTGGGGATTGAGTTCAGTGTCTAATGTCACAGATATTTGTATCTCAGCATTCTGTGACAAGAAATGAGAAGAAAAGGCCACACATGCTCATAACACCAGCAATTTCCATCTAAATAGTCTTCCTTCCTTCCTTTTCTTTTCTTTTTTCATTCTTTTCCTTTTGCTATTTTGCTTTTGGTGTTTTGTCTTGGTTTTGGTTTTTGAGAAAGAATCTTGTTATGTAGGCCAGGCTGTCTTCAAACTAGTAATCCTCCTGCCTCTGAGTACTGGGATTATGGTATATGCCACTGAAAGGCTTTTATGCCGCCACACCCAGCTTTCCAACACACTTTTCCTCTATGGCTGGTCAAATCCAGGGACAGAAAGTCCATCAGAAAGAAGGGACGGCTGTGCTGAGAACTGGCCTGGCACACTGTCTCGTTGCCCTTTATGCCCCCTCTGGTGGCCTTTGTCAAGGCAGATGGGAAAAGGCCAGCCAGAGAGGCCTGAGGAAGGGCATGTTCCATCTGTCTTTCCTGCTTGGGTTCAGAGCCAGGACATGGTCACAGGGCTGGCCATCCTGGTTCCTAAACTGTGCCATCGAGTCCCTCCCATCCACTGCCCAGAACACTGTGTGCGATGACAACAGGGGCTTGGCCTCTGCCAACTGCCAAGATGCAAAGAGCTACAGCATTCCTGCTACTCTCACTCCTTACACCCCGCCGCCAGGAAGCTCGTGGGATAAAGAAGTGGGACCTCTATGTGCATCCCATGGCCCATAAGTAGCTAACGCAGACCGGAGCCCTGGCCACATGCCGACACCTCTGCAATGCTCAGATGGACCCACGGGGAAGACTCCGCCTTGTGGATGAGGAAGCAGGTTCAGAGAGGTGAAGCCTCTTGCCTGTAGCCACACAGCTGGGAGTGGGAGCAGAACCCCTAGGATGCTCCACTCACCTCTTCTGCTCTGGAGAGAGGGCAGCTCCAGTCCCACCTGCTCCAAGCCTCCAAGCTTTAGCCTTGAGTCCTCAGAGCTCAGGCCCCTCCCCCTGTCTTTTTCCTACAAATACTCCTCCTCCCCTCCTCGCTCTCTGTAAGCAGAAATCTCGTGAAAGTCATCCCACAGAGCTGTAGAGTTCTTGCTCCATGCTACTGCTCTTCCCCAGGTGCCCACGGAGAAATACCTTGGAGGAAACTGTGGTAAAGAACAAGGCTTCCTTTGAAGAAGAGCTACTTCCTCTATCTTGATAATCCATGATCTGTAATGATCACATCGTCCTTTTTCACATGCCCACGAGGAAGCTCGATCCTGGCAGTAACTCCCTCAACTCAGTGGGTCTGTAGCCCACCTCTCTGGCCTCAGTTGGTCCTCGTGCATTTAACCCTACTCCATACTGATTCATTTATCAGTATACAGTTATCCAGACACTGGGCTAAGCACCTTTAACTTCATTAGATGGAAGGCCTCTACCCATCCCCAGGGCCCCTACTACTATAAAGGTGAGGGGGTGCAGCTAACATCATGCTCAGCCAGAAAGCTTCATGCCCATCACTCCAACCTCCACCCTCCCTTCTAGAACACAGAACATTTTATTTTGAGTCTGCCCACACCCTTCCTGATGCCCCAGAGTGCCCTCCCCTTAACAAGACAACCTCCCTGTGGTGGTTTGAATAAGAATGGTCCCCGTAGGCTCATATATTTGAATGCTTGGCCACCAGGGAGTGGTACTACTTGAAAGAATTAAAAGGATTAGGAGGTGTGGCCTTGTTAGAGGAAGCCTGTCGCTGGAGATGGGCTTTGGGGTTTCAAAAGCCAATGCCAAGCCCAGAATCTCTCTGTGGATCAGGACGTAACTCTCAGTGACCGCTCCAGCACCTGCCTGCATGTTGCCATGCTCACTGCCACAATATTAATGGACTAAATCTCTGAAACTGTAAGCAAATGTCCAATAAATGTTTTCTTTCGTAAGAGTTGCTGTGGTCATGGCGTCTCATTGCAGTGACTAAGACTTCCTCTTGTCCTACTTTTCTAAGCCCTGTCCCTCCTAGCCAAGGAGCGCAACCTCCCCAATTTCCAGAACCATCTGGCTGAGGTCAGGAACACATAGGGTCACAGATGAAGCAAGCACATCTCCCCCAGAGACCAGGGACAGACTCTGAGCTCCTATCCATCTGATACAGGAGCCTAGAGTGGCCTGCCTGATCCACAAAACCTTAGGCCTGTCTTGTCCTTTCCCTGGGACAGTCCTGCATCCCTAGGAAGAGATGCAGACACAAGGAGGAGGTGGCAGCAGAGGGTCTCTGAAATCAATTCCCCTTCCTGGGCCTCAGTGGTACAGTCTGGGAATGGGAAAGATGACAACACCCACACCTGCTGGAACTTACCAGGACCTGAACCTTCTAAGGCTAAAGAGCTGCTGTGGTAGGGATGGAGCAGCAGTCTGGAGAAATCTCGGAGGCCCCAGATGCCCTGCATGCATCTGATCAAGGTCCCAGCTCATGCCAGTCCCAGCGGGTTTAATGTAGGAACCACAGAAAAGCCAAGTCAAGGCGTCAGCAGGGCAGCTCTGGACCAGCACCAGGGCAGGCAGCAGTGCCCCCATAATGCAAAACAACATTTCCCTCTCCAAAGACATCCTTGAAAAACCAGTTTCAAGCATCCTTACAGTGGGATCTTCCCTTGGAGGTCTCTACCCCAGCAGTAGCTGGAATGATGTCCACTCTCTCAGAGAAGTGTGTCCACTTGAGTCTGAATCTGGAGCTACTTGGAGGAAGGGTCTTTGCAAAAGTAACTCTGGTAAACACTGTCCTGAACAGAATTGGTCCTAAATGAGGAGACAGAAATAAAAAAGAAGGTATGGTGGCATAGGCCTGCAATCCTCACACCCAGGAAGGCGGCAGGAACATTATGAATTCCAAACCAGCCAGAGTTACATTGAGAGAGCTTGAGAGAGAGAGAGAGGGAGACGGAGGAGGAGGCGGAGGAGGAGGAGAAGAGAGGGATCAAGGGAGGGAGGAAGAAAGAGGGAGAGAGAGAGGAAGCTAGAGGGAGGAAGGGTAGGAGGGAAGGCAGAAGAGAGAGGAAGAGAGAGAAAAGAAATGACAGAGAAATTTGACATTAGAAAATGAGACCACAAGAAGATGAAACCAAGAGCTGGAGCCACCAGAGACAGAGAACCTGGAGGAGGCCCTTGGCGATCCCACCCGACCCCTTGGATCCAGCTTCTGCCCTCCCATAGTTGTGAAGAAACAATTTCCTATTTTTTTTCTCAGTTTTAGGAGATAACACCAGGATTCCATGCCAGCTTCCACTATAGCCTGCTCACACGGGCAGGACTTGTTGTCCAGTAGAAATAGAAGACTATGATTCCTTATAGAAATGTGCAGATGGCTGGCTCCCGGAGGACAATGGGGTCTGGTTCTACTTCGCCCCCTCATGTCAGTGAGAACAAACTGGGACACCAACTGTTGCTCCTTCTGCTCCGCTTTAGTCTGTCTTCCCAATGCAGTCAAGCAATTGCATGGATACACAGGAGCGTCCTCTTGGCATGGTGACCTTGGAGTGGTGGGTTCTGCGTCACAGCGCTGGGTTCTGGGAGTGAACTGATCCTAGAATCACGTCTGCCTTTCCCCTTTTCATCTGTCTGTTTAAATTATTACAGGCTCACAGTCAAAAGACAGCCCATGCAGCTCTCTCCCCCAGGGTGCATCACACACAGCTCTGGTGCAGGAATTGCAGGATCGTCTAGTGAATGGACGGCCACGTGAACAATCAGGTAGATGAACACGCATGCCTTTGAGACTTTAGGTAGGTCTGGAAGGTGGAAATGTACTGTGACACATTGATATCATGACTACCGGCCATGAACTCTTGTGTCCTGCTCAATCCTTTAGTGTCTGCTACGGATCTGGGGTTCAGCCTGGGGGCGAGGGGGCTGGTGTGAAAGCTGGTGTACTACTAAAGCTTTAACTGCGAACTTGACACAACCTAGTCACCTGAGAAGGGAGTCTCAGATCAGACTGACTGAGAACACATCTGTATGTGTGTGTGTGGGGGGGGGATTCTTAATGGTTAATTGATGCAGGAGGATCCAGCCCACTGTGGGCAGCACCATTCCCTTGGCAGGTGGTCCTGGGCTCTATAATAAAGCCAGCTAGCTGAGCATAGCCTGTGAGTGAGCCAACAAGCAGGGTCCTCCGTGGTTTCTTCTTTAAAGATCCTACTTGAGTCCTTGCCCTGACTGCTGTCAATGATGGAATGTGACCTGTTCAGTTAAATAAGCCCTTGTAAATGAAACTACAACAACAACTAACTAGCGGTGTCTGTTGGCCCAGGACCCACCCAGCTCGGTGACACTACACACAGCGCTTCGCAGCCCTACAGCCCTAAGGTTCCCAGCGTGATTGCACCCACTCCCAGTTTCAGACAGAGGTTCTGGGTGGCTCCATGGGACTTTCTGCCCACTCTCCAGGGTAAAGCTCTTTGCTGTTGCTGCTGGGATAGCTCTTGCCACAGAGAGAATCCCCAGATCCCCACCTCCTTTCCCTTTCACATCACTGTCTCCCATCCCCAGGCCTTTCCTATTGCTGACCACATCCATCACTGCTCACCCAAGGCCACCACTCGACATAGGTCGACTGCCTAATGTAGGCCCCTTCCCAAAAGCCCTCCTCTGGTCCAGCACACAGCGGATACTTAGTCAACGTGCCCCACCCTTTTATGGCACCAGAATCTGTTGCACACTCTCTACATGCATGCCCAGCCCATTAGTTGTACCACACCATCACCATATAGCTCTGCAGTGAGTGTGGTGCGTGCCACCCATTTGTAAAAAGATGAGGAAACAAGCTAGGCTATGGTGGTGCTCGTCTCTAATCCCAGCACTTGGGAGGCAAAGACAGATGGATCTCTGTGAGTTCGAGGCCAGCCTGGCCTATAGAGCGAGTTCCAGGACAGCTAGGGCTGTTACACAAAGAAACCCTGTCTCAAAAAATCAAAATAGATGATAGATAAATAGATAGATAGATAGATAGGCAGACAGACAGACAGATAGATGATAGATAGATAAATAGATGACAGATAGATAGATAGATAGAAGATAGACAGACAAATAGATAGACAGACAGACAAATAGATAGACAGACAGACAAATAGACAGACAGACAGATAGATGATAGATAGATAGATAGATAGATAGATAGATAGATAGATAGATAGATAGATAGACAGACAGATAGACAGACAGATCCACCTAAGGAAACTGAGGCTTTAAGATGCCAGCGCCTGCCGCCCATGTGGCCACCCTCCTGTGCCTAACATGGGATGCTTTTGCAACTCTATGTGCAAGATTGCAGACGCAGCATTGTTTAGTAACGACCAGGCTTCCAGTTTTGAGTTTGGATCCTTTCCCACGTCACATGCCAAGAACTGAGATGTTCCATGGGTCCAGGTTCTGCCTCAAGCCTCTGCTGCCTCCAATGTAGCCCTGGACACCATGCCTTCCCTGCCAACAAGGACTATATCCCCTCAAACCATAAACTGAAGTAGATCCCCCATCGCTTAAGTTGCTTCTAGGGGTGGGAAGTTACCAGTGATGAGAAGTGGCTACAGCAGGGCACACACACACACACACACACACACACACAATCAGAAGAGCCCTACCTCCAAAGAGGAATGACTGTCCAGAATAGCCAAGGAACCTCGGGACTGATAACCCCGACAGGAAAACAACCAAGGAATGGGAACATTCCCATTCAGACAAGGAGGTCCCTAGATCAAACACACCAAGCTGAAGAGCAACAAAGAGAACATGACAGGCATGCTGTGGTAAGCCCTGGAGCTGCGGGTGCCTCAGGCAACTAGGAGCTGAGGGGGCCGGTGACGGCTCCTGAGGAAGCTCCCAGGCAGCCTCCACCGCCTCCGCAGAGTCCACAAACAAGCTTTAGCGAGGATTCCTACATACAGCGGTGGCTGCAAGCAGTCCAGGAAAGTTGGGTTGGGGAGTGGGGCAGAAGGACTGGGAGACAGAGGAGGCCAGGCACATCAGCATCCAAAGGATTCCTGGGCTCACCCACCATACAGTGTGAACCACCACATTGTGGTGCTCCGTGCTCCAAAAGGTTGCCTATGTCCACCTCCTGCCCTCCCCACCCCCGCCAGCATCCCAGGTGCTTCCCGCCTGTCAATCCTCTAACAGAGCCCCAGGTCCTAGGTGCTGGGGGCAGGAGTCCACCTGGAGACTAAGTCTTGGAAACAGTCAAGGTTCTGGGGACATGGGTGGACACAGGTGCCTCTGCCAAAGGCTGGGTGCTGGAGGTCCTGAATGCCCATGGGAGAGGGGGCAGGAGAAAGGGGGGCCAGTGAGCTTGCCATAAGGAGCTATGATGCTCTTAGCCCCACAGAGCGGGGAAGTCCATAGAAAATTCATGCAAAGAAGTAGCACACAGCAGGGACCCTGTGACCTGCAGATCTACACTGGACCAGCTGCATGGGAGGAACACTCAGGGAAAGAACTCAAGAAGGAGCACTTGGAAGGGGAGGACTCTGGGAGGAGCACTCAGGGGGAGCACTCCTGGGGAGCCAGGCCCAGAGACCTGATGAAGCACACGGCAGCCAGACCAGAGGCAGCAGGCAAAGAATTTCACCTTCCCCACTTTTCTTTTCTTTTTCTTTTTTTTTTTTTTTTATTTCCGAGACAGGGTTTCTCTGTAGTTTTTGGTGCCTGTCCTGGAACTAGCTCTTGTAGACCAGGCTGGCCTCGAACTCACGGAGATTCGCCTGCCTCTGCCTCCCGAGTGCTGGGATTAAAGGCGTGCGCCACCACCATCCGGCCCCTTCCTCACTTTTCTTGAGGGCCAGAAAATATCCTAAGAATAAACACCCAAAACCCTTGTCTTGGGGTTCACACTTGGGTGATGCCTGGGTCACTGATCCCACAACCAAGCTATGCTAGCAGACAGAAAGCCAAACAAGTCTTCCTCAGGGCCCTGCCTGACAGTCTTCTCTGCTGGGCTGGGGTGACACAAGGGAAATAACAGCGACAGTTCAGTGGGAGGGAACTGATGGGTGTCCCCACATCAGAATGTCCTCAGCAAGCCAAGACTTGCAGGACCAGAGGGCCCCAGGCAGATGGCTGCTCCTGCCCACATCCACATCTGGTTTTACCAGCCACAGAGAACAAAGCCTTCAGGCAGATGTCATCGCCTTCCTCCTCACTGAACTGACTTGTGCACAGTTCTTGCTACATTCTGGCCACCATCCTACACATGAATACGAAGAGGCAACCGAGGCACAGAGAAGCTAAGTCATCTGCCCAATCTCACACAGCAAACTCGATCAGGAAAGACACATCAAAGTAACCACTTGCCTTAGGAGGAAATAAAGAGGTGGACGGGAGCTCTAACCCACAGCCTGCAAGGTATCCGTGGCTCCTCTCCAAGACACACCAGAACCCTTTGTCCTTGGCCTTAGCAGAACCTCCTAAAACCCCCACAGGATGGATATCACAGGATCTGTGGTGTACAGTGTCCTGCGTTCCCTCCAGTCGCTCTGCCTCTAGTGAGCGGCCATGTGAGGGATGCCTCTGGTCACACACGCCCCTTAGAAGGAGCTCACTGTCCCCCATCCTCCAAGGATGCGTGCGGGGTTCAGCTTCCTGAAATTGGTGTCGACCCTGGGATATGCCTAGCCACAGCAGATGGCAACATGCCTCTTCCATCCTTGACCCATTTAGTGGTCCCCACCTCACAACAGAGGCACCTGAGGCTGGGGAAGAGCAGCTTGCTCGAAGTCACCCTCCCCCACCTTACCTGGTGAGCACAGTACACGCCTGTGCTGCCTAAGACGCCAGGGTACCACTTCAGCTGTCCTTTGCTGGCCTGTGCTCCCCCACCCCCTCGGAAGGAGGATGGTAGGACCAAGAGACATCTGGGCAGCAGATGTCTGTCTGTCTTCCGCTCTGCTTCTATCCCTTCTTGTACCCCTGAGCCATATGGGGTCTTACTCTCTGTCTGTCCCTCTTGCTGGCTTCCGTGCCTCACTCCCTCTCTCGGCCTCTTTTTGCTTCTTTCTCTGTAATTCCCCCCTCCCTGTCCCAGCCACCCTTCCTTCTCCCTCCCTGGCCCTAGTCCCAGCCAACCAAAAACCCTTCCCCTACAGCCCTCTCTCACCTTGCATGCACCTGGCCCTCCAGGCAGCTGGTTCTTTCTTTCTCTGTATTTCTCTCTTCCTTTCTCTCTGTTTCTATCTCTCTCTCTCTTTATCTCCCCCTCCCTCTCTCTTTCTCCTCCCCCTTCTTCTTCCCTCCCCTCCCCTACCTCTGAGTAGCAGCCCCAGGACAAACACAAGGGCCTTATCAGTGTAGTGGGCGTGGGCGTGAGAGCCCAGAAGGAAACTGGAAACCCTTCCCCAGCTCCGAATGGCCAGTATGTTTGGTCTGGCTTCTGTTCCCATCTCCCACCACTGCAGCTGACAGTCCAGCTGGGTGATGGCTCAGCCACATCTCTAGTTCTCTCTGCCTCCAAAGGGCTTTTAGGAACTGAGAAGTCCCTCAGAGGTTGTCCTGGGGTGGAAACTGAAGTCCAGGGAGGCTAACTGACCCTCTCTAAGCCACAGAACGGGAGAGTTGGGCTGTCATGTGCACAATGTACCCAGAGCCTAGGACCCAGAACCTCATACATTGTATGCTTTAGTGGGAAGGCTTACCCTTGCAGCATAGATTTGCACACACAGGTTCAGAGAGGTCACATGACCAGCACAGGCTCACACAGCATTTCCTTCCCAGGTTCCCCAGCCTGAACAACTCCAGAATGCGATGTCTTTGATGGCTAGTCCCATTTACTCACAGCAGAGAAGGGGGCCTCCCAACTCTTGTGGATAGTTCTAGAATCACTTAGGGGCTACAGTACATGGAGCCCCAGGTGTCTGGAAATTACACAGATGTTCCAGTCACAGGCCTGGCTCCCAGCGCTGGACAGAATTAGTTCTGTCAAGGAGAGTTTCCTCCCTGATCCCACGCCCCCGCACTAGGTCTCTCTGAGTCAGCACACCAGAGCCTGCAGACAAGACTCTCTGAGAATTGGCAGAAATAAGAAGCCCACGCGCTCAGAGGGCTGGCAGAGCCCAGGATACCTCTTGTGTCTGGTGGGCACACGGATGAAGGCAGGTCCCCCAAACACCACACCACCGCCTGGTTTCTTCCACTAGAGCAGCTGTGACTGGCTCTATGAACCCCAAAAGCCTTTCTTAGAGTGCACTTACCCCCAGGGTGCCCTGGATGGCTCCCCAGAGGTCTCTCTGCTAGGCATGAAATGACATGGATGGCACAGCTGCCAGCCCAGCTCAAGAGGCAGAGGCAAGAGGGTCACTGCATGTTCGAGGCCAACCAGGGTTATAAGATATGTTGTAGACTAGCCAAGGACTTCCTAGTGAGAGCCCTATCTAAATAAAAGCCTCCTGAGTGGGGCACACAGTGTGGATGCAAGGCATCGGGCATGGGGCACTCATGGTGAGGGCTCTGGGCTGGAGACAGAGCTCCCCGACACTAGCAGGAGGCTTCCACAACCTGCCAGCTGGAAACCCGGTTCTTCTGGGGCCCCAAGGTTTAACCCCATGCTTTCTCTCCGCCCCCCGCAGAGCCTACTCGGGTGTTCGCGAAACCCCGGGCCACTCACTGGAGCCCAGAAAGTCAGGATTCAATATGAGTACCAGTCACCCTACTAGCTCCGTTTTATTGCATGCCTACTATGTGCCGGAATGCCGAGAGACACCATATAAGCATCTAGCCCAGACTGGGATGGTGGCCATGCTTGTAGCCGCTCTACAGTTGAAGCTGGGTGCTTTCTCTCTCTCTTGGCCTTACTTAGTAAATGTCCTTAGAAATAGCTTAGCTGGGTGTGGTAGAGTGTGGGCTGCTTAACAAGACCCTGGCTCAAAAAAAAAAAAAGCCACAAATATGCCCAACTCCTTGGAGTCTCAATGATTTCATAGGCTCTTGTCCAGCTTGACACTATATTTGGGCCAAGTGTCTATCCCCAGTTTAGTGCTGTGACTCCTAAAAAGACAGCAATGCTTTGGTTCCCTGCCTGCTATGTGGTTCTAGGCAAGTTACTTCGCCTCTCAGAAATGGAAGTCAATCATTCATGAGATAAATAATAAAACATTTGCAAGCAATGAAGGGTGCAGAGGAAAGGATTTGTGGGGATCCTCTGAAGCTACAATGGCTTTAGGACAGTGAAGTTCAAAATTAATTTGCCAAATGCAAGACTGGGTTCTGGCTAACTAGAACACGCATTCCTAGCTGCAGGAGTGGCCAGGGTTTGTAGCTGGGAGCAGCCAAACCAGCTAGGTCAGAGGCTATCTGTAGATCTCAGTGTGGACTAGCCACCTCTGTTCTCTGAGCTGGCTGAGCAAACCCTCTGAGGGTGTCCGCGAGCCTGGCAGTAGAGAGTGGAGAGCGCCTGCAGGAGGTGATCAGCACATAGAACTCAGATTGGACCATTGTGCAGGCAGCCAACTGCAAGTCTGTCCTCCAGAGTGACAAGGGGAGGCTGACCAGGCTACCCATCCTAAACCTGTGCCTCAGCTTCCCCTTTTAGACATATAGCTCAATTGAGGAAAATAGCTGGCTAGTGGCTCAGCAAAGCAGGCAACTTCTGTGGGTCTCCAGCAACATCATAGCCCTTCATCCCCACTTCACAGTTGAAAAACTAAGATTTACACAAACTGAGCTTCCTTGGGAGCTGCCCACAAAGGACAGAATGGATGCTCCCACACTGTGGTTGGCTCCTCCCCTGAGCTTCCCAGGAATCCAGCTTAGTGAGTAGGGCTCTCGGGCTCCTCATCTCTATTGCTGGTCTCCACAGGCTGAGGACGGTGAGTCCAGGGCAGCCATGTCCCAGCACTATGCAGCTTCGACAGCAAAGGGTTGTCACCCAAGGGGCAGCTGCCACACACTTCCTACCAGCTCCTGGGGAGCTCACTGCTTTACGGTCTGGGGTTCCCACCCAGTCCTCTACAGCGGCCAGAGCAGTCTGGTCAAAGCACGCGCTAGGGGCCCTTGCTGGCTACACAACAGTGGCCCCCACAGTGTTCCAGAGACACCTGGCTCCTACCTGGCAGGAAGTGGGCTTGTCAAGACCCTAAGTGGTAAAGGACAAAGCTCCGTTTGGTACCTCTACCAGGGAGGGGTCAGGAGACAGAGGTCCTCCTGGGGGCCAGAGTGAGCCTCACCCGGACAAGCTCAAACCTCCAAAAGATGGAGACACTTCCAAATGATGACACTGACCTTGGACTGGGCTCTGAGGACCCTCTGTACCTCTTGCCGCTCCCACCCTTCCAGAAAACACTCATTTACCAAGCACCTGTGGTGTGCCAGGCTGGATTGGGGTGGTGAGTACAGCAGAGCTCAGCACAGAACACGGCTATGCTTGAGAAGGGGATAAGCAACAGTCACCGGAGGCAAACACCTCAGAGGCACACTGCCTGGGGTTGTGTCCCAGTTCAGCCGTGTCACCTGGGCAAGCCCCATACCTTTCAGTCACAGAAATGCTGCCTATTTAAATAAGAACAACAGCAGCCATTAATAAGTGCTGTAAACAGAACGAGAGAGGCACAAAGGGCCTAACACTGACTTCAGGGAAGCCTCTCTGAGGAGCCCATATTGGAGTGGAGACCCGAGCTCAGGGGTGGGGAGTCAATGTGGTAGAAGAGCATTCTGGGAAGTGGGGACAGGAAGTGCAAAGGTCCGAGGCAGCAGCGGGTCCAGCACCCATAGAAAAGCTGCAAGTAAGCACCTGGCTGCCACCCTGCCGAAGGCTGTGGGGTAAGACGACCCGGACCCTATCCCCAGAGACAAGCGGCATGGCCAGGGTCACCCCAAGTCCAGAACCCCGACCAACTACCATCCGTAGCCTCTGCTGTCAGGGTGGAGCTGGCTGCAGCCCCACTCCTTCATTTTGTTCCTCAATTCTGGGGCACTAAGTAAGCCGAAATTTACCACGCCATCTGCCTTTCTACCACCGTGGAAGGAAGAGCAAGGGAGGGTAAGAGAGGAGCAAAGTCCTGCCCGCATGCCTCTGTCCCAAGAAGGCACGGGGCTCTGCAGGAGTGAAAAGCGCTAGCTGGTTCTCTGTGACTCCAGTCTGAACCCTCCGTCACCATGTCCGTGAGTCCTGGCCCTGCACAAAGCAAGGGGCAGGAGGCTGGGGGCAAGGTGAAGCCTCTAGGGAAAGTGACATTTGAACTGATCTCTCAAGGGTGCCAGTCATTTGCCAGATGGATAGAGAAGATGCCCCAGCGAAGGGTGCTGAGTACAGGTCAAGAGGCCTGATAAGGTGGTTAGGGTGAGGGGGGACGACAGAGAGACTCACTTTACCATGCCCTGACTGGATCATGCAGGCAATAGGGAGCCATGGATACTCACAAGTAGAGGGTACCTGTCTTTCTAAAAAGGTATACCTGGGTGGATGGTAAGGTCTGCACTGGAAGAAAGGAGGCTGGAAGGGAAACTGAGGCACCAAGCAGAGAGGCCCGAGACCACAGAGCCAGGAAGGGCCAGGAACGGGGCTTGAATGAGGACAGCCTGACTCTTAAGACCTACACAGCCAGTGACGGCGGTCCACTGCCGTGTTCTGGGGCTCATCTGTTGGGTGCTGCCCTGTTCCCTGGCTGGCCTTGGTCTATCTGCGATTGCAGCGTGCCTTCAGCATCTCAAGAACCTCCAGTGACCCCAACTTGCCCATCTCTTCACAGGGCTGTCCTCAAACAGACTCCAGGGCAAGTGGAGGGCTGCAGAAACCTATACAGCCCAATGGGACATGAGAGAACCCAGGGCTCTGACCTGCCCCAGGACCCCAGCTACAGCCCAGCTCAGAATTCCCTGGCCTTGGCCCAGGTGGTGACAAATGGGCTGTCACTGTTGCCAGGATGGTGGAGTGTGAGGTCCCGCCCTGTTCCCAGGCTCTGGGGAAGAGGGACATGGGCAGTCTGCCCCGCCCCCCATCACCACTCCATTACCTCTTCCAAGGCAGCCCACACTTTGACCTGGGAGGGGTCTGGTCAGGGAAATGGCCCTCTCACCCTGCCCTGACACCATCAGAAAACAAAATGCTGGCTGCCGACCAAAGGGAATTCAAAACTCCTAAGGTGAAAGCTTGTCTCCTTCTGTTGGAGAAGGGGTCACCAGGCCACTGTCATGAGTTCTAGTCTCATTCAATGGCAGTAGATCTGAGGCAGGGCTAGGGATGCAGTTCAGCCGGCAGGGTGCTTGCCAACTGTGCATGAATCCCCAGACCCTATCCCGAGCACCTCGTAAACCAAGCATTGTCATCCAAGCCTGAAATCCTTGCATTCTGGGGAGGGATCATGTCTCAAAAAAAGAGTAATAAAAACAAAACACACACACCTGCAACCTGGCCTTCAGATTCTGTATCATAGAACCCACCCCCACATCTGCAGAGTGGGTCTACTTCGGACCACATGCAGAGAGTATGGGATGACCTGTCCCTTGCAAGAACTGACACAGGATTCAGTGCCCCTGCAGGTCACCCCACCTCTGGAGCACACATGCCCTTTGCCTGGTAGTTTCCAGAGAGGTGATTCGGGGGTCAGTTAACAGTTTGAGTCCCCAACCAGCAGAACTTCTAGTAAGGCTGAGTCATTAAGAACGCTCCTCTGTTTACCAACTGAACTTGAATGGCCCAGTTCAAGTCCCGGGAGCCACCCAAGCCACACCAGACACCTCCCCATCCTGGCACTGAGCACTTCCTCTCTTTGACCTTAGCTAGCACTTCCTCGGCACCCTTCTTAGGCCTCCCCAACCCCCTTCCTGCCCCAGGACAGCTGGCCCACCCTGAGTCCTCCAGAGACAGGGTGAGGGAGGGGTTCACAGCAGTGTTAGGATGGTAGCTGGCGTTTGTGTTTGCTTAGGTACCGGCTCAGACCTGAAGAGGGTGAGAGCTCAAAGGAGAAGTTTGTGTGTGAGGAACATAAACTAAGAGTAAGAGTGAAAGGAGGAAGGGACCTGGAAGGAACAGACTAGGAACCAGGTCTGAGAAGGAAACAGACCAGACGGCAATGCCGGAACTGCTCCCAGGGGCCTCCACCTCCGAGGCTCCTGGCCAGGGAAGAGATGCCAGCTTCCAGGTCACATGGTCCTGGCCCTGAACAGTCCAAACCACAGTGAGGCGGATTCCTGGTGCTAAGAGCAGAACGCTTTTGCCCAGGGTATGGGACAGGGCTCCTGGAGACCTAACCACACCTAGCCTGGGGTATCGCAGGAGAGACTGACCATACAGCCATTCAACAAAGTCATTTTCCCTGAATGTACCAGGGAAGGCTAACTGTTCAGTCCAGCAGGAATATATGCAGCTGGCTTAAAACTGAAAAAACGACTTCTAGAATATTCCCAGGAACGTCAGAACAGAATCCCTCTGCTTCTCAGTGCTGATGACTGTCCTGATGACGTCAGCATCCACAAGTTGGATACTATTGACAGGCTGTACTGGTAGGGGACAGCCTGGGCCAACTCCGTGGTCCCGACTCTTTTTGTTTATTAATGTGGTTTACCATACAAACTTAACTTGCTCGCACAGTACCTGCTTGCCACGGACAGTCCCCCTTACACCTGTTATTCCTGCACCCGCACTGTGTACCCACCTCATTCTCCTTCATGATGCTCAGCCTTGGTCTCTCTAGCTTCACTTTCCAGCCAAGCTCTCATCCTGAGTGACTGCGTTCCAGTAATAACCCAGGAGGCAGGCACTGTGACCCACACCTGACAGGTAAGGAAACTAAGGCTTGGAGAGCTACTCACTAAGGCAGCCACATGCTGGGCACCTGGTGAGGACACACCCAGGACCCTTGTGGCAGCTGACTCTGCACAGACAGAACTCCTCCTCACCTCTGTGCTCACAGACAAGCAGGTGACCTCAGTGGCTCCTATGACCACTGAAGTAGCAGGTGCTGTTCAATCTCCTCCCTTCAGAATCAGTTTTATTCCACCAGGCCCACAAGTTCTGTGCCCTTGGGCAAGTGGCTTGGCTGCTCTGGATCTACACTATTTCATCTGTTAAACTGGGAGGAGTTCAGTAACCCCTGCTGTTAGGTGTACAAGAGTCTGCTCAGTGTGGCACCTCCTCTGTCCCAAGTCAAAGAAGGTCATGACCTCCACATAGCCACCTGAGTCATGAACAGGCCCAGTGCAATAAGAAAACGCGGCCCATCATCCCTAAGAAGTCATGGCCCTCAGAACAAACAGTGGCAGAATCTCAAGTGCACCCCCACCAGGGCCTGGTGCCTGCACTGGTCGCTGTCCTCAAGGCTGGCCTGACCTTGGCTTCAGGAAAGCAGAGGACCAGTCCTCCCTCTTCAGAGTTCTGCAGGTCAGGGGCCTGGTGGAGCTGGAGACCGCAAGCACCAAGGAGCTAAAAGAAGTGTGGATCAAGGTGGTAACCGGTGACACAGAGGTAGGGACAGAAAGACAAAGGGGGTGGGGGAGAAAACTTAGGGGGAAGAGACAAGACACCAAGGCAAGAAAGATGAAGGAGGGAAAGAGACACCAAAAGGAGAGGGGCTAGGGGCAGGCTGCAAGATCAGAGAAGAGAGCCAAGACCCACACCCAAGCAGAAGTGGCCTGGGCTTTGACCTGGGAGGTTCAAGCCAGCAGCAAAAGGGCAGCCCCTGTGCTGGGCTGAGGAGAAGGTCATCTGGGACTTTGGGTGATGTCACAGGAAAGCTGTGGTTTCTTTGCTGTTCACTGGCTTACGCAACGCTGAAGATGGACTCCAGGGCCTTTTGCACACAAGGCCAGAGCTCTGCCCTGACCTGCAGTCTCTTTCAGAAGAGGCGTTACTTAATGCAAGTCGTTTGGTGACAGAGTGGGGGACAGTGTTTGGGAAAGTTCTGGCAGAGACAAGCAAGATTAAGACATAATCTGGACTGAGCTTGGGGTCACTGACTTCTCTAGAAGCCTACACTCGTTGGAGATGAGCATTGAGGAGGGCCAGGAGCACATACCGCTCTCCTGAAAGCACTTACCAAGGGTTTGGGTCTCAAGATTGCTGTGGGAAGAGGCAGCAGATCTGTGCCAAGATGTCAGCTTGGCCCACAGGAGACAACCAGACACCATGGCAGCTACCAGGAGGATGGGGAGCTAGACAAAGGAGTGGTTCCTATATAAGCCCCACAGGGGCCCTTCCCCTGTGACACCACAAAGAGCTGGAACCAAGCAGAGATAATTCGAAATCCCAGGCTTGTCCCAGAAGGTCACAGAGACCACGGGCCTAGGAGTCTGCTACACACACTCAAAACAAAACATTGACTATTGAGAGGGTCTCCACTCAGAACTAAAGTCTCACCTCTTTTCATTACTAAATTTATGACTAGGTGACGCAGCTTTATCCAATTAGAGATGTTCAAACCATGTAAAATTCTAAAGAGTTAGAACAAAAAGCCCTACCCCTTCCATACTACCATCCGTTCCCAGGGCACTCAGCTCCTGTACCAGGTTACCGGGTGAGTAATTACAAAGGTTTTTCCTGATCTCTCTCTCTCTCTCTCTCTCTCTCTCTCTCTCTCTCTCTCTCTCTCACACACACACACACACACACACACACACACACACACACACACACACACACTTTGTATAAAAGAAAAGATATATGCACCTTCCTTCCTTATCCAATTTGGGAGATGGTAAATCATACCCCTCCTTCTAGATAGCTGCATACTATCTCACTGTTAGCTTCACCAGCTTTTCAATAACGGGCCTGGGGACAGCTTCCTTGCAATCGTTTCCTGTTGGGCGGGATGGGCACTTGATCTCTGTCTAGTCTCTTAGTGTTACAGTGTTTAGGCAATTTTGCCATGTGTGTTACAATGTTACAATTGAATCCTTAGCCCTCCACTCCCTCTTTCCAGAGTTTGTTTGTTGTTTCCAAGTTTTCCTTTGAGTTATCCTCTTTTTTTCATCTTTGTTGACATGTGGTGGCTGAAATGGAACTCTGAGCCTTGTGCCTGCTAGGTAAGTCCTTGAGTTTTTATAATGAGGAAACAGAGCTGGCCCTCCTTGGCAGAGCCATGCTGTTCCAAAGCAAGTGAACTGCATCCTCCAGCGTCAAGCGGTCCTCACACAGCCGGGCCGTACCTGCAGCACCAGTCACAGAAATACCTGTTCTCACTCTGGTCGGGAGAGCTAGTCCGCTTCTGGCCCTCAGCTTCCACATTATCCACTGCATCATGGGCTACTGCAGGGAGCAGGAGAGCTGCAGTGCACTGGGTGGACGCATCTCTTGGCCCTAGGTAACCCCATGGGGACAGCTGGATGGCAAGGGTTCAGAGAGTAGTGCGGAGGCTAGAGAGGCAGCCTCTGCAGAGGGCAGGTGACCAGTGTCATCGGAAGCCTGAGTACACAAGGAGGGCCGGTGATCTGGAGGTGACCTGGTGTGATGAGGACTCCTAGCAGCTGCCAAGGTGAAGATGTGTTCCATTTTTATTTGGTTCTAAAATAAAATTGCAATAACCCTGGGTATGGGATGGAGGGAGGAAAAGCCACTTCCCAAGCTCTTCAAGAAGAGTCCAGAGGAATCTTCCAGCCTGGCCCAGGAGCAGTGCCTGGCAGGCCACAGTGCCAGCCGCCTCTGGGCAGGAGTCTTGTTCTTTGGAACACTCATGGTTCTTCCATCAGGCCCCCTCCAGGCCCCGAGTGGCTGACAGAGGAACCTTTGTCCCCCTCTCTGCTCCCTAGCACTCCTGCCAAGAGTCCTGGCTGTGACTTCTCTGTTGGTTCAGGTTTCCAAGGCCTTTTGGGTCTGGAGCCAGGAATGAAGACCCTTGAAACACTGAGAACCTCACTGCCCATCCCTCACACTCCCCCTGCCTCTCACTCGTCCTCCGCCTCCCCAAAGCCCTGATGACCCCCTCAGGAGAGAAAACTGAAGTTCAGGAGGGTCAAGAAAGCTGCCCAACAACACACGGCTAAAAGATGAAGAAGCCAGGAATGGATCCCCAAAGCTGGATTCAGCGTGTAGCGATAACAGCCATGACTCTGAAGCCCAGCCTTCAGGCCAAAGGCCAGTTCTGCTGTGTAGCCCTCCGGAGAGCTTGGGTTCTATGTCAGTGTCTCCAAGTGGAGCAGTGACAGCATATGCTGAAGGGTGGGTATTAGGATAGAAGAAGAGGAAAACAGACCTCAGAACAACAGTGCACAGCCCATGGTGGAGCCCCGGCAAATCCATTAGTATTTGTGCTATTGCATGTGTGGTGTGCACCCCTGCACATATGCATAAGGAGGCCTGAGCAGGACCCCAGGTTTCTTCTTCTCTCATCTTCCACCTTTTTCCTTGTGAGGAGGGTCTCTCACCAAATCAGAGGGTCACTGGTTTGTATAGGCAGGGCCAGCCAGTGAACCCTCAGGACCCACCCATCTCCGTCCCCCAGTCCTGGACTCACAGGCACAGCAACCCCGCCCAGCTTCATACATGGATGCTGGGTATGTGAACTCAGACTCTCATGTTTGCAGAAGGAGCATTTTTACCCACCGAGCCATCTCCCAGACCCATCACTGCTACCATCGAACAGGGTTCTGGGTCTCACTGCTCTGTGCCTTGGCTAAGAGTGAGCACCCAAAATCTCCTCTCCTGCCATTCACCAACTTCAACATGGAGTAATCAGCAACAGAAAATACCCTAAGACATCCTCTCACACACTGAGCTAGGCGAGTGAAATGCTAGCTTAGAGCACAAATTTAGGAGAGAGGGGTGCCCCAAACTCACTAATCAAGCATATTGATTTCCTGGGACAGCTTTACATTTTAAAGAAAAAAATTCACAATGGGAAAGGGACCCACTTTTAAAGAAAATCAAGCTCCTCTAGACCTACCCTGAGACACACCCTCAACACACCGAGGCCGTCCAACCCTCACCTCATCCAAGACGGTGTCTGAGCCACGGTCCTCGGCAGAACTTCTAAGAATGTTCTTTTACTTATTTCTGTCCCTTATCAGGCTCCTAGCTCTTCAAGGAAGGATTCTTCGTTGTCCAGGAAACTGATCTCATCTGCCCTACCACAGACCTGAGGTGACACATACAAACAGATCCTGCCAAAGTAACACCTTTGTGAGCATTGCGGTTAAGTGCTGGGGCTTCAAACTCTGATTCAGGCCAATCACTCACTGTGTGTCTCCGGCAAGTCACTTAACCTCTCTATTGTGTCCCTATTACCTTGGGGGGTGGTGGCAAGAGGAAGAAGGTTTGTTACCTGCTGGGGACTCCCTCAGACCACAGAACACAATTCTCCTTCAAGTTTCTCATCAGCCACACGACAGGAGCCCAAGCTTGGCCTCTTTACCTCCCTCTAGAGCCCAAAGACTCATGGAGGCCTCAAGTTATTTTCCATTTATTTTGCAAATGAGGGTTGTTTGTTTGTGTTTGGAGGTGGGCTCTTACTGTCAAGCTCAGGTGACCTAAAACTCCCCATCCTCCTGCCTCAGCCTCCTGAGTGCTGGGATGACATGATTGGATCATCATGTGCAGCCTAAAAGCCATGTTTATGTTGAAAACACACAGACTTGTGTTGAAGAATGCAAACTTCTCAAACTGTCCAATGCATGCCTGCACACACACACACACACACACACACACACTTAAAATAATGTCACATATTTTCAAAATAAAACACCACAAGCCCTCACAAGAATTGTAGTTAAGATTTATTCTTCCCTGAGGGAGAGAGAAGGCCTGAGGGATGTCCCAGATCTTATTCCCCGAGGGTCCCTCTGCTGTCAGGTTTGCTTGCTTGCTCACCCCCTGGTCTACAGAGCACCAGGATGTGGTGGACACAGGGTGAGGCTGCTGGGCATGT
Source organism: Ondatra zibethicus (assembly GCA_004026605.1). Lineage (NCBI taxonomy): Eukaryota > Metazoa > Chordata > Mammalia > Rodentia > Cricetidae > Ondatra > Ondatra zibethicus. The sequence goes on along the minus strand of PVIU01012453.1, from coordinate 18,069 downwards.
GGACCAGGCAGCAGGCACACTCCCTCCCACAGTGTGGTAGCTGGGTCTCACCACAGTCAGCTCCTGAGGGGAGGGACCACCCAGACCCCTTCCTCTGAGACCAGACATGTGTCTGGGGGAAGGAAGGGAGGCAGAGGGAGAGCAAAAGGCGATAGGTGTCCATGGGGGTCACTAAGACATATGACACACACCCTCCACACTTCTGCATCCTGCTCTGGGGAAGCAATCCAGAACCCTAGCCTTAAGGCACCCAAGATCTAGAGGAGTCCCTAGTTTCTGCACACAATAGGCCAAGGAAACAAGCAGTTGCTACCCTCCCCAGGGGTAGACCAAATGGCCATACTGGTGGTTCCAGAAGCATCTAGAGAGTCAGCCACCTGCCGCTTTACAGGGCCCTTCAATCACCCTAATAGCACAGGGGTACCCCAGCTTCTAGAGAACTCTCCTTTTGAAAGGGGGTTCAGTTTGCCTACCGCATCCTGTCTAACCAAACCCATGTGGCTAAGGAACAGCCAGTAACAAAGATACAAACAACAATGTTAAGCTAGCACCAAGACTAAGCACTTCTGAGCAATCAAAGCAAGTGCTCAGGGGTAGCAGCCTGCATCCCTACTGATGTGATTAGCCTAATTCCCACTGCTCGGTTCCAACCTCTTTGAATGAGCTATATAAAATAAAATCAACTCATTAGTTAATATTTTTAAAGGACTTTTTCCTGATAAATCATCTCAAACTATTGTCACAACTCATTTCTCAGATCGGGACTTGGAGGCTGTGTCACTAGGACACTGCCTCACTCCATCCTATCCATCTTGTCTCACACCGCAGACCAGGCTCCCTCCCATGTTTCCCGTGAGTGTGTCATATAGACATTGCAGGAACAGTCTGAGGTGGTCAGTCCCAAAGTGTGACCTTGGGGGAAGTGGACTGGAAAGATTGACTCCCTTTTCTCCATGACCCAGATCCTGGGAGTCTGCACCTGTCATGAAAGAGACTGGAAGTGCCCACATACCCTCAAGAGCGATTTCTCCTGTGGTTTGGTCTCCTTCCCTTCCACAGAACCCTGTGATGCCAGCCAGGCCTGCTGGCCACAGCGTATATGGCAGAGCATTGCCCCTGCTAGGAAGGAATCACCAAACACGACAGGCAGATCAGGGCTCACACCCGGAAACCCCTCTCTAAAACCATCTCAGCACCTCCCACCTCTGTGCCTGTGTCCCCCCCCCACACACACACACACATCCTGCAGTTCCCCTGCCCCAGTCAGAGCTGATGATCTGGTTTATGGCCCAACAACCCAGGGCATAAAGACCCAGACTTCAAATTTTAAATCAGTTAGTTCTGGTTGTCTGGAATCTTCCATTTCCACAACTTCAAACGTAAGCACCAAGCTGATAAAATGGAGCATGTCAGGCCACCCAGGAAACTGGGTGGGACCTTCAAAGCCCCGCAGAGTCTGCAGCTTCTCCCTGCTCCCTGCCCACTTTACCACACACCCCAGGGCCATTTGTCTTCACCCCCCATCCATGCTCCCCTCTCTCTCCGGTTCCTGCCAGCTTCCCTTCAGGCAACTTGAGGCCAGATTGTGCTTTGAACCCAGCTCAGAGATGGGCTTCCTGTCTGGGGACTTGTTTCCTGCCATTCCTGTGAAAGCCATCTCCCCTTTGCTCCTACAACCCTTGGCCACCAAGTGTCTCCGGCCAGCACCAGTGTGGATGCAGCTAACAATTTGTTCTTGGTCAAAAAAGCCTTGACGAATGGGCAGATGGTGCTCCCACCCCAGGAGTAGTAAGCTCCAAGCTTCGCAGTGGGAAAGCCGGCCTTCTGGCCGCCTGAGACCCACTCTGTCTCTTCTCAGTTGTCTTCCTGAGAGGCTAGGAGCTCTTCAGGCAGGACGGGCTCCTCCCAAATTCCCTGCCATGAGCATATAGCAAAGCAGGCGCTTAACAGACGCCCAAGAGTGGAGGCTACAGCCTCCCTGCCTCATTTTTCCCACCTGAGAAATGGGAATGTAGATGAGTTTGGGTGGTAGAGTGGCCAACTGAGGTGGTATCACCACCAACGGGTGATAAGGATTTAAGTCTGTTAGTGAAAAGCCTGAAAGTCGATGCCTGGCAGCATGTGCAAGCCATTCTTCCCACCAAGAGGCCTCCTGTTTGCCCTCCTTCTGAATCTGCACTGGCCTGGCCTGGCACCGGCCTTAGCCAACAGAGTATAGCAGGGTAGATGCGTCTAGTAGACCGGACCTTGTACAAGGCTTTGGTCTGTAATTCCAGCTACTCAAGAGGCTAAGGCAGGGGCATCTCAAGTTCCAGACCTATCTGGCCTAGAAAGTGAGTTCAAGGGCCAGCCTGGGCAACTTAGTGAGACCTTCTGGGCCTGTCACCCACCCTCCCCGACCCCCAGAGAAAAGAGAACCCAGGGCTGAGGCTGAGGCTGAGGCCTGGCTCAGAGTTAGAGCAACTACATTACATGTGAGACTCCCTGGGGTCCCTTCCTTGGGGAGTGGGGTGGGCAGGGACAAGGAGACAGCCCCACTGCCTGGCAGCCAATGCTTTTATACTAAGGGGACAGAGATTGAGAACCTGAGATCCGACGGAGGGCAAGCCTGACGGGCAGCTGGTTGCCGCCTCAGTTGGCACATGTGGCCTCACTGGCAAACCTACCAGCAAATGTGACTGCCAACATGGAGCTGACACAGGGGTGTCTCGCGTGTGGAAATGGCCTGTGCCTGGCACAGTGACACCCACCTAAAGAATGAGGCTGTCCCGGGCCTTGTGTGATCCTGTTGAACCTCTACAGAGGCCCAGTCTGACACTCTGGCTAACTACCATAAACCTAACAGCCAACAGCCTGGGCATCTTACCACCACCTCTTCCACAAGAGCACAGTCACCTGCTGTCAGCAGCTCCTACCCGCTAAAGTAGGGACCCGGACCCACCTCAGTGCCACAGTCCAGAGCTGAGACCAGACCTGACCTCTCCTTATGCCTTCCACAGCCCCACCCACATTGGTGCTCATTGCTCCCTGCTGTGCTCCTCAGAGATATGGACCAGAACTCTTACCATTTGGGTTGCCCTCAGGGTAGCCTGTAATGATAGGCAGTCCCTCAAAGGTGTCCACATCCTGGTCTCCAGAATTGGCACACCTGTTCTTAGATAGCAGAAAGTCACTTGACAGCTGTGACTTCAGGGTGGTGTTACAGAATCACCATTTGTACACTGTGAAGATGTGTCTTTGCCAAGGCGACTTCTGATTGGTTTAGCCAAAGAGCTGACTGACTGGTAGTGAGGCAGGAGGTATAGGCGGGACAGCCAGACTGAGGACACTGGGAGGGAGAAGCACAGAGTCTCAGGAGTTTCGAGAGACACAAAGAGTAGCAAGATGAATGAGTCACATTGAAAGACAGTATCACCATGTGGCAGATGGTAGATAAAGAAATATGGGTTAATTGAAAAAGGAAGAGTTAGCTAGTAATAAGCCTGAGCTATTGGCTGAGCATTTACAATTAATATTAAGCCTCTGAATGGTTATTTGGGAGCAGTTGCTGAGACACAGAGAAGTTCCACATACTGGGTGGATCTCAAAGCTGATCCACTTGCTACCGGCTGGTTAGACTAACTGTTAACTTGACATAACTTAGAATCACCTGGGAAAAGACTTTAGGGTTTTTTTTTCATTCATTTTAGATTTTTAATTATGAGGGCACGTACAGCGCCTCCAAGGCCAGAGATCACACAGGGGCTAGAGTTACATTACAGGTGGCTCAAGCCGTCCAGTGTGGGTTCTGGGAATCATATAAGGTTCTCTGAGAGAGCAGGAGGCATACTTAACTGGTGAGCCATCACTTCAGCCCTGAGCAGAAAATCTGCATGAGGAATTATGTAGGCCAGGCTGACCTGTGAGCCTGTCTATGGGCCATTGTTCTGGGCCTTGGATTGTGTCTGTGGGCCATTGTCCTGATTGTTAATTAACCCAGCCCATTGTGAGAGTGTGGAAGCAGCAAGGACAGCTTTACTCTTGGCTCCTGGCAATGGCTGGGATGTGACCGGCTGCGTGAGTTCCTGCCTTGACTTCCCCTTGGTGACGGACTATAACTTGGATTTGTGAGTTGAATAAATCGTTTCTTCTCCTAAGTTGCTTTTGGCCAGAGTGTTTGTCACAGTAGGAAAGGAAACTAGGATGGCACCCAAACCCATCCCTCTCCCATGGAGGGACTCAGACTCTGGAGACTGTTCAGACAAGTTCATGCAACAGGGATGAGCATCTGTCCTTAACCACTCACTGAGCATGGACTGCAGGCCAAAGAGCAGGGCAACCTAAGCAACTCTGAGAGGAAGAGACTGAGGCCAGGGAGCTGAGCCGGAACACAGGCCTACAACTGCAGTGCCTGCTCCCACCATCCCTCAGCAGCCTCTCCTCATGCACCCACTGCCCCTGTCATCCTCGAGCCCCAGGGGAACGCTGGGTGTGCCCAGCCATTCTATTCATTGATTTCCCTCACCACCCACCTCCTTGCACAAGAACTACCCCATCACCAGTCTGCGCTGAGAACTCAGAACCTGTACCCCCAAGAAAGCAGAACTGATTCTGAGCCCTGCTGACTCAGCTATGGGTACTTTCAGCATTTCCACAGCATATGGAGAGGACACCCAGGCACCCCCACCAGAGCCCAGGCAGAGGTCCCAGGCTGGAGCCAAAGGCTGCTCAGATCTGCCCAAGCGCATTTCCAAGTCCGGGCTTCCTCAGAGCGGCACACAATGCACTCTGCCCTCTGTGCTTATCGGAGTATCTGGTCCCACAATCGGGAGGAGGAGGTCAAGGGGCAAGGCTGAGAGCTGAATCCTGCAGCAGCCTGCTTGAGGATCTTTGGCCACTGCCAGCTGCTGACTTCTGTTGCAAGCATTTCTTTCTATGACAGCTGCACCATGCAAGCCCACTGCACCTCGGTTCCATCCAGCAGCATCGCTCTTTTCCAATCTCACTTGTGACCCTTGCTGCGAAAATGCTGAGACTCTGAGGGAAATAAATTGTCTGGTGTCCCACTATTACCCAAACCCAGAACAGCACAGGGCCCTGAATCCAGAAACAGCCCAAAGAGGATGCCACAAAGAACCCTTTCCCTGCATCGCAGGGCTGGCTCAGCACCTCCCTCTTAGAGGTAGCATAGAAAGGGCCACCTGTGGGACACAGGCTAACCCCATCAAGAGCCTCTGGAGTGTCACCTAGCCAATTAGCACCTCACATCAATGGGAGCCAGGAGACTACCTCACAGAGGTTCTCAGGAGGGAGAATCTAGCCAGGCCATCAGACACCTTCACACTTTCCCATCTACCACTGGGCCCGCAGGAATGCCACCAATGGGAGCGTGGAGCTGCCATCTGGGTCACTGACTCCCTAGGGTAGGGATCCTCCACTCTGAAACATGTCCCTTTAGCCAGGCACTGTGCTGTGCACCTGCCATCCCAGGCACTTGGGTAACCAAGGCAGGAGAATTGTTTGAGCCCAGGAGTTTAGAAATGGCTTGGGAAACATGATAGGACTCATGGGGAAGAAATTAAAGAAAAAAAAAAGGGTCTCAGAGAGAGAATCAGAAGATAAAAAGAACTGGCTGCCTTGTGCTGTCTCTTTTCCGTGTTCGGGACAGTAAGTGTGCTTGGGTCTGTTTGTTCCTGAATCTCACACAAACTTATACAGCACAGTCTCCTCCTGCCAGGAAAGCAGTGACAGCCAGACAATGGGAATGCCTCTCCTGTGATCACACAGGTCCAGCAAAAGTCTGGAACACGCATCTCTTGATACCCGGGAGTGGGTCTGCAGTTTGCAGGCCACCCTGCAGAGCCGTGGGGCCTCTCTAGTGGGCCGCCCTTCTGTTTGCGGAGAAACTGTGTGCTTATTGGTTTTCAGGTTGTGTCTTTCCATCGCTTTACTTCAATAAGCGAATTCTGTCACTTAAAGTAACTGCAAAGTCCCCACCCGGGGGGGATTGGGTCCGATCAGACACGCTGTGTCCCATAAGGCAGTTTCACTTCTCCACACAGCCTCCTGGCCTCAGCTGCTGACACAGGGCATGTGGCTTCACGGAGGTCTGTGGATATTTGCTTAGGAAGGGAAAAGAAACTCAACCACGCAGCAAAGCATCAGAAACCTAGGCAGAGGGCGAAACAGGAAAACATTCGAGTGCTCCCGTCAGCCGTGCTCAAGTACGAAGGGCATCGAAGTCTCCAAGGCGCCTGTTTGACACAGATGCCCTAGGCTCACCCTCAGAGAGCCTGACTCACAGATACTGGAGCTCTAAGAAGCATCCATGAGGGCTGAGGAGGTGACTCGGAGGGTGAGAAAGTTTGCTCTGCAAGCTTCAAAATCCGAGTTCAAATCTCTGGAACCCACGTTAAGCCGGACATGACTGTGTGTGTCATATCCATAACTCCAGTATTGGGGGGCAAAGACATGTCTGTTCTGGGAGCTTGGTGGGCAGCCCGTCTAGCAGAAACAGTGAGCTGCCGGGTAAGTTACAGACGCCCTCACAGCAGGACAGCGGAGAGTGACAGAGGAGAACATCCAGTATTTGCACTGCCCCCCCCTCACGCACGCACACCATACTGGCCTCTGCACGGCTCAGATGGATGGCAGAGCCCAGAGGATCATCATCTGCTAAGCATTGTCAAGTCCTGTCATTTAACCATTGTGACAATCCTACAGGGTAGCTCCTGTTCAGAACACCATTTTACAGAAGTGGAATCTGAGGCATAAACCCACCTCTGTAGTGTGGAGCCCTATGAAATCTGTGGCAGTTTATGCTTGCAATCCTTCCAAGGCCTCGGATTTCTAATCTGCAAACTGGGGGTGTCACTAGAACCCTCATCATGTGGCCATGGTGGGGTGCAGAAAGCCAACTCAAGCTGTCATTCATAATCAAACATGTGAGAGACGGGACTACAGGTCCATTGTCCCAGCCCACTCTGCAGACGGTGAAACTTCTCCATGGACCCAGGGGACTCTGTCTTGTGGATAAACTCTTATGCAGAGGATGGAGGACCCAGAAGACAACATTGAGCTGTGGTCTAGGGAGTCCCAGGTTGCTAGGAGACAGACAAGATGATTGACAGTGTGGGAGTTGTGATGGGGGAGGGGGATCAGTGAGGGAGAGGTGTAGAGACTTCTCCACCAGCAAAAGGGTTGAGTTTTATAGAAAGTTCATCTACTCCTCAAAGGGTCAGGGGAGTCCAGAGTCACCACCCCTGGTTCTCGGAGATAACACCACCTCCCACATGACTGGCACCTCACAGGTTTAAGCCAAACCTTTCAAAAGAGAATGCTGAGTCAACCCCTTTCACAGTCTGACCGACCAGGCACACCACAGCAGCAAGGCACAGAGCCCATCTTGCCTTTCTCTTGACAGAAGCAAGAACCACAGATCCCCTTGGAAAGGGGAAGGAGAGGGAAGCAAAGGGGAATTGGGGCTTTCTTAAGATACTGAGCAAACACAAGAGCTCCTCCACCACTTCCTCACTGTGTGACCTCAGACCTGAAACCTGCCCTCTCTGAGCCACATACCTACACGGGACATCAAGCTCTCCAGCCCACTCCTGGGTGGCTGTAGGTGGTGACTTCTGTACCAGAGCTCCCTCACTGTAAATGCCTTCGGATGGAAGCAGAGGGAGTGTGATGCTTTCAAGGCAGAACTTGGCCAAATGGCTCCTGTCTTCCACACACAAAGAACTTTTAGATATCAGTAAGAAAATATCAACATGGTGGGGAGGAAGGAGGCTCACACAAGCGAGTCAGAGATAACAAGTCTATTTTCTACAGACCCACTATAGGAAATCAGGGAGATGACTCAGTAGTTGAGAGATGGCCTATTCTGCCAGCACAGAACCCACATAAATAGCAAGATGTGGTGGTACATATGTGTAAGGCCAGTGCTAGGGAGGCAGCAGCAGGAGGATCCACAGGGCTCCCAGGCCAGCCAGCCTAGCCTAATCAACAAGCCCAGGATCCCAGTGAGAGACCCCCCCCCATCAAAAAATAAAGAGGCACAAGTAGAGGCATCTCAGGTAGGAGGCAGATAGCCATGGGGGACCTCCAAGGCTACCGCACCCCATATCATGCCATAGGGAGTGTCGGCAGGCAGAAACTGTCATGGTCAGACAGTCACATATCTCAGAACGGGTAGTGAGGGGCCGGAGAGATGGCTCAGCAGTTGAGAGCACTAGCTGTTCTTCCAGAGGACTCAGGTTCAATTCCCAGCACCCACATGGCAGCTCACAACTGTCTGTAACTCCAGTTCCAGGGGAAGCTGATGCCCCCTGGTCTCCTCAGGCACCTGCACCTATACACGCAAGCCCACATAGAGACTGACACATGTAGACATCAATAAAAATAAAATAAATCCTTTTTTTTGAGACAGGGTCTCACTATGTATCTCTGGCTATCCTGGAAGCTCTGTAGACCAGGCTGGCCTTTAACTCACAGAGATCTGCCTGCCTCTGCCTCCCAAGTGCTGGGATTAAAGTTGTGTGCCACCATGCCCAGTGCAAACCTATTATTTTTAAAGTAGCTAGTGAAGGCATAGGGAGATGGCTCTTTGAGTAAGAACATTTGCTGTGCAAGCATGAGGACCTAAGTTCGAATCCCCATCACCTGTACAAAAAGCTGGGAATAGCCACTTGTCTGTAACTCCAGCATTGGAGGACAGAGACAAGTTGATGGCTGAAGTTTCCTGGTGGCCAGGCTACCTAAACTGGCCAGCCTCTGAGTCTATAAGAGACATTGCCTCAAGGACCCCATGTTCTCCTCTCTCTGCATGCACATCTGGACGAGAGAGAGAGAGAAACAGACGGAGAGAGTGGCATCTCCACCTATGGAGTGGTATCCACAGGACAAGTACACAAAGCACAACTATTCCATAAAGCGTCCATTGCGAAGCTGCTCGCTCGTAATAATAAAAACAAAATGAGAAGTAGACCCAACAGCAGTTACACGCGTCCCAGGACAACCTTTTCTTCCCCTGAAGAACACGGAGAGCCTGTAGGAGATTGCCTGTGGCTAGGCACAGGTTGGCTTCCAGCGGGTTTCAGGACAGGATGGACCCGCGACAGCTACGCTGGTTTTCACAAGCACCAGCGTCACTCTTCAGATCTGACTCAACCCTGGAAACCTTGACACGCACCTCTTTAGGAGAAGCGTTCCGGTCCCCGTCTGTGTGCCTCTTCCCGCGCCCTCTGAACGACTGAACGCCAAGGGCAGCGTTACTTTCTCCCCAGTCTCCCCTGTGGTTCCTGTGGCTTCAGGCCTCCTTCTCCTGGTCACACAGTTGTGCTGGTAAGGGCTATTTGCTTGGAACCAATTCTCCCATTCATGCAAAATTTCCTCCGAGCCCCGCGGAGCACAGTTCCCAGGCACATCCTAGGAGTCGCACTCTGTCCAGAGTTCTGTGTGGGACAGGGACAGAACTCAGCTAGACAAACAGCTGGAGCCGGGAGAGGAGGGAGGAGCAGGAAACGGCGAGCGGAGGGCGGGGGCGCCAGCTGTGTGGCGTGGGGGCGCTAGAGGAGACCGCGCCTGCCAGCCAAGCTGCGCTCCTGGGTGGTAGCAGCCCACTAGGGATGACCCGCCCCTTGGCTGGGAGCTGCAAATGAAGCCTTGAAACCAGGCTGCTGGGGTTAAGGGTAAGTCCTGACCAACCTGAAGACCTGCATCTGGTTATCTCTGCCCGCTCTAAGATCTGTCTCAAACTCCAGGCCCTGGCATCTGCTGTTCCTTATTTTGAGTGCTATTCTTGTCCCTTCCAGGTCTTTCAAGGCTGATTCCTCATCCAAGGAAGCCTCCGCTTGCTAAGAACAGACTGCCCTGGGTTCCCACATCACAGCAGGCACTGACCATGCCGGGCCACCCGCTAGGTGTCTCTTGTTCAGACTGGGAACTCCCTGAGCAACTTTCTTCCCTAGTCTATCCCCAGCACCTAATATTGCCTAGTTTATTGGTTACATCATCACCAACAGCAGTGGCATTATTGAAACAGCTAAGAACCAGGCAGGGTACTGGGCACTCAGTGCATGACCTTCACAGTGTTAGACACTCAGTATTTGATCCTCCTCACAGCAGCGCTGGCAGACAGGTATTATTATTCTTGTTTATTATACTTGTTTCTTGGTGAGTCTTTTGCTTGACATCACCCAGCTAGTGATGGCAGAGCTGCAGCCAACCAGGCTGATCCCAGTTCTTGGTCTCCAGGTGACATAGCAGTCCTTGGTGTGTGTGTCTGACCTACAGTAAGTGCTTCCATTAAGAATGTGGCTAGAACGGCTCACCCATGACCAACAAGGATGCTAAGACCATAGACAGGAAGTTGTACCCCAGGCAGCCAGGTTGGTCCTGACAGCTGGGACCGAGCTGAAGTTCCTCGGGGGTCTGAAGTCATGCTGCCTAAAACTGCTTAGAGATGAGGAGAGAGAGGACAGAAAGGAAAGGGGAAGAAAACAGGGAAAGGTAATAGAGAAAGAGGAGGAGGGGAGGAGAGAGAAGAAGAGAAGGGATTAAGATAGGAAGAAAGGGGAGAAGAATGGAGGGAGGGGACTGAGGGGAGAATGAGGGAGAGAGAGATGAGGAGAAAGAAGAGAATGGAAGGAGGGAGGAGAGGAGAGAGGGGATGGGAAGACAAAGGCGGGGTTGGGGAGCCCAGCCTCACAGTTTTGGACATTTGGACGCATCTGCCATCGCCTGTGACCGTGGACGCGTCTGTCATCACCTGTGACGGTGGACGCATCTGTCATCACCTGTGATGGTAGATGTCTGTCATCACCTGTGACCGTGGACGCGTCTGTCATCACCTGTGATGGTAGATGTCTGTCATCACCTGTGACTGTGGACGCGTCTGTCATCACCTGTGATTGTCATGTCTGTCACCACCTGTGACAGTGAACGTCTGTCATCGCCTGTGACAGTGGACATGCCTGTCATCGCCTGTGACAGTGGACACGTCTGTCATCGCCTGTGACAGTGGACATCTGTCATCGCCTGTGACAGTGGATGTCTGTCATCACCTGTGACAGTGAACATCTGTCATCGCCTGTGACAGTGGCCACGCCTGTCATCGCCTGTGACAGTGGACATGTCTGTCATCACCCGTGACAGTGGACTCATCTGTCACCGCCTGTCTTTGTCTGTACTCATAATCAGAAATTTATGTGGCTCTGGGTTCTAGAGGCAGGAAGTGGTCCGGAACCATGGTGTCTGGTGGGCTTCCTGCTGCTCGTGGTGGGAAACGGAGGTGAAGCCACAGAAGGGCTAGGGGGGGCCGAGCTCTGCCTGTCAGCAGTGATGGCATTAGTCGTCCTGAACATGGAACACTTCAGACAGAATTATCCCTTGAAAGCCCCACCCTTCCTCACTCTAACCCTGGGACAAGCTTCCCAGTGTTTCTCCACAACAGGGACACCGCAAATCACAGCACAGCCTGACCCCTCAGAATGCTGCTCACCATTCACAATCACCAGCTGCTCTAACCTTTCTACTTCACAGCACCAGAGTGGTCAAGTTATTTCCCCAAGGTTACACAGTACCCTAGAGGACCAACCTGTCTGACATCATGTCTCTCTTCTCCCCTCTGCTTGGCCTCGGTTCAAACCCTTCCCTTACAGAAAGTAACTGGACCCAGAGAGTCAAAGGACTGGCCCTTCTCATTCAAACAGCACACCCCACTCCCCAGTCCCACAGACTTGTGACCATATCATTATGCAAAACACATCCATTCCAACCTCAAAAGTCCCCATAGCCTTTCAGTATTAACACTGTTTAAAAAACCAGCACTCAGAGGTAGAGGCAGGTGAATCTCTGTGAGTTTGAGGCCAGCTTGATCTACAGAGTGAGTTCCAGGACAGCCACAGCTACACAGAGAAACCCTGTCTCAAAAAAAAAAAAAATTTAAAAAATAGTCTAAAGTCTCTTCTGAGACGCAAAACAATCTCTTAACTGTAACATCCTGTAAATTCAAAAAGCAGATCACATACTTCCAATGTATACGATTGTATAAATGGCACTGAATATGCCCATTCCAAAATGCAGGGAACAGGGCAGTCTGAGGAAATACTAGACCAAAGCAAGACTGAAACCCAAACTCCAAATCCTGTAGCTTCGTTTCCAATGTCAAAGAGCTTAGATGGTTCCTCCCTTCAACTTTTGCTGACTGTAACACACTTCTTTCTCTTATGTTTGTTCCACTCCCAGTTAGCAGCTTTCCTCAGCAGGTATCCCATGGCTCTGGAATCTCCAACATCTTGGGGTCTCCAAGGTAATCCAGCTTCACCTTCCCAGCTTCACGGAATGGCCTCTCTGAGCCTCCATGCAGGGACAGCCCTGACACGTACCCTTTACACAAATGCCTTCACTCCTGTATCCTTCATGACTCTAAAATCAGAAACATGTGCTGCCAAGTTCTACTGCCTGCTTGGATGGAGCCTGGGCCTCTCCTTGAATTACATTTCATAGGCTTTGATTTGCTGATACTTTCCTTTGTTGAATAAGTTTTCCTTTGCTTTTTGTTTTCCTTAGGAGCCTAAGATTCCTTAGGAATTGCCGGTTTACATGTTGGAAGCTTAGCTGGGTGGGGTACTGCCCTGAGGTCACCCTTTAGTCCATTTAGCATCAGGCCGATCTTTAAACTTCTCAAGGACTTGACTCTAATATTACACTCTCTGCTGTTCTTTTTCTCATCAAACTGTACATTTCATATCTCTTTTTTTATTTTTTATTTTTTATTTTTTCAAGATAGGGTTTCTCTGTAGCTTTGGAGCCTGTCCTGGAACTAGCTCTTGTAGTCCAGGCTGGCGTCAAACTCACAGAGATCCACTCGCATCTGCCTCCCAAGTGCTGGGATTAAAGGCGTGCGCCACCACCGCCCGGCCTCATATTTCTTTTTACCCTGCTTGCTTGTTTTAACTGTAGCTCTGTATAAGAGTGCTCACTAATAACCAAATAACACAGTCAAAACTAGGTTGTCTTGAAAGCTCCTCTGCCGACAAAATTATACCAGAACTCTTCAATTTAGCCCCAGATTCTTAGAATAAGAGAGAGAGAAAAAGACAACAGCCACATACTCTTTGTCAAAACATCACAAGAATGTTCTCTCACCCAGGTGCTAATATTGCTTCCCTCTGAAACCTCTTGAACGGTGCCTCCACATGGCCCTCAGCACTATCATCGTCCATGTTTCTTCTGAGGTCCACTGAGCTCAGCTCACAGGTTTCAGCCACTTTCCTAGTCCAAAGTCCCAAATGTGTCTACACTCCTCCAGAAACCCACATTGTTGGGTAATACTTCATTCCCTGGTATCACCTTATAAACAACTTTTCTGTTGCTACAAAGACACCATGACCAAGGCAAGTTATAAAAGAAAGCATTTCATTTGGGGCTCACAGTTCCAAAGGGTTGGAGTCCAGAATCATCGTGGTAGGGAACATGGCGGCAGGCTCTGGTGTGGCACTGAGCAGTGGCTTGAGAGAGCTTGAGATAATAACTATGAGGCAGAGGGAGGGAGGGAGGGAGGGTGTGCTCACTAATCAGGAATGGTGTGGACTTTTGAAACCTCAAAAGTCATCCCCAATGATCTCCTCCAAGGCCACTCTTAATCCTTCCCAAGTGGTTCCACCAACTGGGGACCAAATATTCAAACATGTGAGCCTAGGGGACATTCTCATTCAAACTATCATGGATGCCTTTGGGGTTTGGTTTTGCTCTTGTTTTAAGGGGGAATTTGAAGTCTAAGGCCTGGCAGACGGCAAAAGCCAGCAACCCACTGGGGCCAGCTGGGCAGACAGGGCCTGGACCTGGGGGTGGAGTCTGGAACCTAGGGTGGAGTCTGGAATGATCTGGGTGTGGCCTCAGGTAAGCTTCTAGGTGTTCAGTTTTCCCATATACGAAATGGGAGTTGGTTTGGGAAAAATCTGCAGAGGTAGGTAGAGAAGGTGATCGGAGTGGGGATAGCCAAGTGAGGACCAATGGGAAGGTGGAAGTATCCTGAAACCTAGAATAAAGTTATAGGGAGGCCATGTCCCACCATGCCCAAGGGAACAGTGGCACTTGCAGGTGACAACAGGGCACTTTGGGACTTGTGTCATGGAGCCCGAAGGAGTTCCTGAGGAACAGCCCCATTCTGTGTCCTTTTTCACACCAGTCTGTCCTCACGGCCCTATGCCCAGGTGTTCATTTATGTTCTTCAAATAAGGACGGGTGCTCTATGGAGAGCCTGAGGCCTTTGCAGGGTCCTCACTCTGGGAGCCGGGGAGGGGAACACCTTCCCTGAGGAACAGGAGGTCCAGTGGTATCTGGCAGAAGCTGGGAGGAGTTGGAGCCCCTGAGACAGTGTTTGCTCTCCAGCGTCACAGACTCCGCCTGGCGGATCCCACGTCTATCCCATGTTAGGAGCTCAGAGAGGTGAAGTCAGTTCCCCAGTGGCACACAGCCACATGGGCAGAGTGACCAGAACGGCCTCTGCTTCCTTTGCATGGATGTTTCTGCAAAGGCCCAGACCATCCCAGGCCCTGCACCCAGCAGCCCAGAACACAGAGTCCACAGACTGGACCTGGATCCTACAAAGCTACCTAAAACAGAAATTATGCGCAAACTGAGAGCAGAACCCAAGAGGAAATGGCAAAACCAAGTTAATCAAAGTCCATTTGGGTATCTACTTGTGCGTCAACAGCTACTCATGTCCTCAGAAACAGAATAGCGCAAAATTGCGGAGCCACGGTGGACAATGTAGCCCTCAGAGCACCGGGTCACAGCTGCTTTTAAATCCTCTCCCATACTTGTGCACGAATACACCTTTGCTGCAGACGAAGGAGGACTGACTGTGACGTAGGGTGGGTTCCCGAATGCCAGCCACTCCAGAGCCTTCAAAGGCTACAGACAGGTTGTCCTGGCCCCTGGCCCTCTGGTACAGGCTTCCATGTGTCTACAAAGAGGCCGTGTGCCTTTTACGTGAGTCACTAAAAGAAAACATTTAAACTCTGAAAACACAAAGTTTGTTCATAGCAACAGGGAGGTTGCTTCTGTTTTGAAAACCCAAGCAGCCTCCTCCTTCCCTCGATTCAGGGCTTATTTTCTTACCTTGGGCAAACCCAGAGCTCATGAGAGATGTGGCTGTCAGCACACTGGCCCCGGCCAGGGAGAGCAGGCCCAGGACCCTCACCAGCATCACCTCCACAAAGCTGAGCCCTTAGCATTGCTGGTCACCCCACCCCACCCCACCAAGTGGCCTCTGCATAAAGCCCTGCCTGTGGGCTGCTGGGAGAACTCATGCATGAAAAGATGGTCCAGTCATTGAGAAAACCCAATCCCTGTACCCCCTTCCCTCTGGTGGAAACCCGGGAGCTGAAGGGGCAAAGCTGATGATAGGAAACCCAGAATCCTAATGCAGAGCTATATTCTAACTCGTCAAGGCCCAGGATGTGACTACAGTCTCAAGACAGTGAGTGGGGAAGGTACTGGGTAGAGCATGGGTTCAAATCCTGCCCCACCACTTTGTTACAGCTTTAGTTACAGATTTTAGTTACAGCTTTGTTACAGATTTAGGCAAATGGCTTTACCTCTTTGGGCCTGAGTTCCTTTGTAGAGATAATAATAGAAGCAAGTGAGTTCTGGGCTGTACTAACCGACATGATGGTGAGCCATGAGCTGAGGGGCTTACACTCTGTACACATCTCTTGAGACAGTCCTAGAAGCCAAGAGGCCCCAGATGCTGTGTCCTCTGAGGACTGCCTACCCATGGATGACTAGTTTCTCTCTGGGGCTTCATGTGACAGTGTTAAAAGAGTCTGATGGGGGATCCTTTATACCATCACTAATCCTAGTTTTAAGGACTCCAACTTTATGACCTACCCACCCACAAAAGTCCCCCTTATGGGCAATACTAATTTAGATTTGCTTCATAAGAACCCCAGCCAGCCATGACTGGGCTGTGTGACCTTCCACAAATTGAAGGCCACAAGGAGCATCCACCAGCTTCCCTGGTCCCGTGGGAGAGACAGAACACTGGGAATTCGGAGAGGTGAGAAGCCAGCCCCTGTCAAAATCAACGCACCCAATGGGGAATGGTGGCACATGCCTGTAACCCCACTCTGGAGGCCAAGCCAGAAGGATCAGATCGCTGGTTAGTCTGGGCTGCCTGCCTAGTGAGGCTCTGTCTCGACACAATCAACCGTACACTCGGATTTCCCAGGAACACTTGTTTTCAGACAGAACCACTCGAAGAATCTAGGTTCCTCCGCCTCTACCTCTCAGTGCTGGGTTCTCAGACCGGCTGCCATGTTCAGCCTTTTTTTTTTTTAATGTTTTCTTTATTATTTATTATGTGTACAGTGTTCTGCCTGAATATACACCTGCAGACCAGAAGAGGGCACCAGATCTCATTACAGACGGTTGTGAGCCACCATGTGGTTGCTGGGAATTGAACTCAGGACCTTTGGAAGAGCAGTCAGTGCTCTTAACCTCTGAGCCATCTCTCCAACCCATGCCCAGCCTTTTATACAGGTGCTGGGGATCTGAACTCGGGTTGCCATACTCGCACAGCAAGCACTCCACCCGCTGAACCATCCCCCAGCCCTTCATCTTTTTCATTTACTGGGATAACCATGATTCCAAACCCACTAATCTAGTAATGACCCCCTGGAGAGCTGTGGCTGGTCTGAAGGGGAGACATACACACAAAACTGTGTTTGTGCCTATGGGCTGCAAGGCTTTCTGGGAAGGAGATCCAACAGTTTCATCTGATTTTCTAAAGGGCTCCAGAATTTCAAACGACTTTAAGTGTAGAACCATGAATCAGATTCATATCTGCGCAGCCAATCCTTAGTAATAGAGCTGGCACGTGATGTATATTTGTGGGATCTTTGCTGTATGTAGGAATAGTTGTTGGATTGGTTGGGTGTTTTTGGTTGGTTGGTTTGATGGTTGGATGTTTGGGTAAATGGGTGAATGGATGAATGGCTTCATGAATAGGTGGGTGGATGGTGGGTAGATGGATGGATGAATGGATGGTTGGGTGGTTAGGCGGATGGATAGATAGGTAGGAGGGTAGATGAAGGGGTAGGTTGCTGGCTAGGTTTTGTCAGCATGTTATAAGCTGGAGTCATCTGAGAGGAGAAAACCTCGATTGAGAAAATACCTCCATAAGACTGGGCTATAGGCAAACCTGTAGGACATTTTTTAAATTAATGATTGATATGGGAGGGCCAAGGCCATTATGGGCAGTGCCATCCCTGGGCTGGTGGTCCTGGGTTCTATAAGAAAGCAGACTGAACAAGTCAATAAGCAGCACCTCTCCATGGCCTGCCTCTAGGATTCTACCCTGCTTGATGAACTATGGTAAGTGAAATAAACCTTTCCTCCATAAGTTGAATTTGGCCATGGTCTTTATTGCAGCAATAGAAACCCAAGACAGTGCTTACACAGATAGATGGATGGATGGAGGGATGGATGGATGATGGATGATGGATTGTAAGATGGGTGAGTGTGTACATGTATGGGTAGATAGGTGGATGTATAGAGAGATGGGTGGGTAGAGAAATGAGTGGGTGCTTAGATGGTTGGTTGGGTAGAGGATGAGTAGATAAACGGATGGATAGAGAGTTGGGTAGGTAGAGCGAATGAAAAGGTAACGGATGGGTGGATGAACGGATAAATCCGTAAGTGGTCGCATCAATGACAGTATTAGACATTAGCCTACGTGATGATCAAGACATTGTCTGTATGGTCATCCCCCATTAATCTCGCGTTTGCGGGTAAGCTTTTGTCAAAACACTTCCTGACACTAGACTGGAAAAAACAAACAACTGCCGCAAACCAGAGTGAGGCCTGGTGCTGAAGGCACCACTGTCAGCAGGAGCGAGCCTGTAGCACCAGCACCCATGACACTGTCAGCAGGAGCGAGCCTGTAGCATCAGCACCCATGACACTGTCGGCAGGAGTGAGCCTGTAGCATCAGCACCCATGACACTGTCAGCAGGAGCGAGCCTGTAGCATCAGTACCCATGACACTGTCAGCAGGAGCGAGCCTGTAGCACCAGCACC